>JBBPNX010000089.1:0-43039 GCA_038091155.1 Harrya chromipes
CAAATGCCGACATTGGAGGCTATGGGTGGATGCATCCTCAGTACGTTGGGTCGTTAGAGTCTCGAGCCACGCTCAAACTGTTCGTCATTGCAATGCCCCATGCCACGGGAGTGCGATAAGGTTGGACGCCCTCAGCTCGGACAGTCTTAGATTCACTTGTTTTGGGTTCGTTTGTATCCTTACCGGAGCATTTGTTAGATTTGGATTAATAAATGACATGCATGTTCGACATCCACTTGAGTTGTAAATCTGCATTTGAGTCTGTCCGTGCGCGTGAGTCCCCTGGCAATCATGTTTGCCTTCGAGTGTAGTAATTTACAGAAGAGCGTGGGCTTACATAGGTCATGTACATAAGCGCTAGGTTGAGCAGCGTCACTCCACTTGGTACATACCGCTACCTATCCATCGACGGGTGTGATTCCACCTTTCTGCACCTCACATCATGGACATCGACAAGTTGTTCAAGGTCAGTTCTCTGACGCCATTCGCGTCGTCGCACATGCCAAGCCGCGAATTAGGTCCCCAAGCTCCCCGCAGGCTTAAAGCGGAGACTACCAGACAACCTAACCCCAGAGATGCTCAAGAAGATGAGGTCGGACGAATCCTCCAGTCCGCATACTCTGTCCGAGCCAAAAATACAGGAAGAACCTCCTAGTCACGCCGCTTCGGGCTCGAGACGTGCCACAGTGGAAGACGCACTCGAGGAGGACGTTGATACGTCATTCGCGCCCGGCGGAGACGCGGATTACTTTGCTGAAGAGGACGAGGAAGGGCGCTTCTATGGTGGTGGTCTCACAAGCCAACAGAAAGAAATCTTGAGCGTGTTCGAGCAGGCAGAAGGGGAGGGCGTTTCGAACGAGGTGTATCTCAGTGCGCGTCGAGTTTGAATGACCACTGACCATTGTCTCTGGGGTCTGTTTTCAGCCAGAGGAAGTCACGATCACCGGTATACGACGGACGCTCCTCCGTTTGGAGCGCGCGGTAAATAAGAATCAGGATCAACGGTCCAAGTACTCAGATGATCCCACAAAGTGAGCTCCACCATGGCATCGCGCGGAATTCATCTTCACCTTCTCGATCAGATTCATCGATTCGGAGGCGGACCTTGACAGTGCGATCAAGGCCTTGTTACCCCTTGCGCAATCCCCGGCCCTTGCATATCCAGAAATGGTCCGCTCTGGGATTGTGACTCTGTTGATCGGATTGCTCAGTCATGAGAACGTTGACATAGTCATTGATGCAGTCGAGGTGTTCCACGAACTGACTGATGAGGATGTTGGCAACGAAGGGGATGAGTCTGAACAAGAAGACAATCAACCCGCCCTCAAAATGCTCATCGAGGCGTTGGTGAGTCGTGGTCCTGCCGAAGTCTCACATGCTGACGTCAAACATTCAGGTAGAAAACTCGGTACCCGAGTTGCTCGTAGACAACCTTTCCCGGTTGAAGGAAGAAGAAGAATCTGACAAACAGGGCGTCTTCCACATTTTGGGTGAGCATTCTGATATCTCGTAGGGACCAAATGCTAAGGGCCCAAGTACAGGTGTTTTCGAAAACGTCTTGGGATTCAACCCCGACCTATCCGTGCCGTTCGTCTCCAAGACGAAGATAATGAACTGGCTTTTGGAACGCATTCAATCAAAGGCCCACGACGAGAATCGGGGTTATGCCGCGGAGTTGCTTTCGATTCTACTGCAAGACAGTGTTCCAAACAGACGAGAACTCGGAAAAAAGGACGGCATTGAGGTCATCCTCAAAGTGCTTTCAGTGAGCGCCAGTCGAGTTGAGGATACGTGCAAGTCTCACTTGGTGACCAGCAATTCCGGTATCGCGAGCCCGTGGATGCGGACGAAACAGAATTCGTGGAGAATCTGTTTGATGCCTTGTATTCTGCGTTGGCAGAACCCGAGATCAAGGCGCTCTTCTTAGCGAGCGAAGGCGTGGACCTCATGGTGTTGATGATGAAGTCGGTAAGATGATACTTGCGCTTGGTCTTTGGCTGACAACTTTCCAGAGAAAAGTTTCAGTTCAAGTCTCGGTCAATAAAAGCGCTAGATTACGCCATGTCGGGACCCGCTGGTTCTGATCTATGCTCCAATTTTGTCGAGGCATTGGGCCTTAGGACGTTATTCTCAGTGTTTATGGGCAAGGTTCGCTCAAGACTTGCATAGAATCTCAGTCTGTCGCTTACATACCACCATAGGTCTCCAAAAAACAGAAGACGGCAGCTCCGGCTTCAGAGGACATTTCCCATATTCTGGGAATAATCTCGTCCTTGCTTTCCAATCTTCCTTCCGACTCGACAGGCCGTATGCGCTTATTAGCAAAGTTTGTGGAGAGTGAGTACGCAAAGGTGGACAAGCTCTTGGAAACACGAGAAAACGCGCTCAGCCGTTTGAGGTCTGTTGAAGCAGAGATAGCGGCGGAGAAAAAGGTACGCTTAAGTTGTGCTTGTGTTGTGAAAAAGCTGGTCCAGACAACTACATCGACGCAGGAGGTGCTCATTGAAGATGGCATGTTCGACCCCGAAGACGAGGACTTATTCTACCTACGTCGTCTGGACGGGGGGCTGTTCACTCTGCAAACGCTGGACTACATCCTAGCTTGGATTGCGATGGAAGACGATGGTGTAAGTCGACGAACACCCGAGTTTCTTTTCTGACAGTTTTTAGATCCGTGTTCACATCACTCAAATGCTGGAGAGGAAGAATTTATCACTCAAAAACATCGTGGAAACGTTGAAAACGTACCATGAGAACATTGACGTGGATGAGTCCGAGAACAGTGATAAGATTCAGGCAGGAATGATGCAAAAGATGATCCTTGAGAACCTGGTCGCTTTCCTTGAAGGGTGTTCATGAGATATCAGGCACAGCTATTGCATTGGTGCAAATCCATCTACGCATTTTGTGGTGAAGCCGGCTTGGACACTAGAGTAGCAGAGGAAAAAACCATCTCTAATGTACCTTTTGCTTTCATCAACTCTTTTTGAAAGCGAATCTCTGCAATGACTTTCTTCCGCAGACGAATGAATAGTGAATCGATGAGGGGGGACTGTCCCAGGATAGGGGCATACATATCTAGGTGCGCATTATTTTCCCGTCAAAGGGGGTGCCCACACGGAGTGGGGGGAGCTCACCTATGAGCAGTATGGATATATCACACACCATCTCACCGAAGCGGGGATCAGTGACATGCTTGACAAGTAAGTGCAATACAGGCTCCAGCAAGACGTCGTCTCGTCCAGATAGAGCGCTACGAAGGCCGTCACGATGGATCAGTTCTTGTATCAGTGAGAACGTTGTTATTGGCGGAACGCCCTCGGGAGGAATAAGACACTCGAAAGGAGAAACCGAGGGGAAAAACACACTTTTCGGAGGACAGCATCTAAAGCAGCTGAATACTTGAATGATTTGAGTAAGCGGTCGTACTCTTTGAGGCGGGGTGCTCGTCTACTCTCCACTCTAAGTTCATCGACATCACCCTGAAAAGTCGACTTAGTTTTCGTTTTGACACGACCTTGGCCAAGCGATGAAATGGCGCCTCCCAAGAAGGATTCGTAGGTGCCAGCGGTCAGAGCGTCCCCCAAGTCTCCGTTTTGGGATGACTTTTGTTGTCGTTGACGAACAGAAAGTGTGCCGTCTGACATCCCAGCAGCGATATGTGTTGAGTCCGGCTATGAGGGAGGTAAGCCAGAGTGGAAATATGGAAACCACGCCGCCTACCGAGATAGCGAGGGAAAGTACAGGGGCGGGATAGCGCATGGTGTGGACGACTTTGTAGGAGGCGATATCATATACTTTTACCATCTGATCAAGGCTCCCGGTGAGAAGGCGAGCGACGTTGGCATCAAAGGCAAGCGAAGTGATCGTTTTTTGGTGATTGGAGAGTGCACGGACACAGCGACCGCCGGCATTTAGATCCCACATGCGCAGGATCGGGCCGGCGGCGGACAACGCGACAGTACCGGACGGAAGCATCAGGACCTGTTCGACGGGGGAGGCGTCGGGGGAAGGGGAACCCATAATGAGCTCACACTGGCCAGTACGAGAATCGGAGAGCCTCATGGTCGCGTCATATGAGCCGGTGAGGACGAGATGAGGATTTGAGGGAGATACCTGGCCGGAACGTACGTAGTCGGAATGGGCAGTGAATGTCACGATTTCGGACTGAGATGGGATATCCCAAAGCTTGACGGTCGTGTCATCAGAACAAGAAAGGACGTGGGTAGGAGAGAGGGGGGAGAATTTGGTGACATGGACGGGCTGTTTATGTGAGTCAAAGGTGCGGAGGATGGCACGAGAATTGACGTCGAACATCTGGACGAGGCCGGTGTCGTCGCCGGCGACGAGGAGTTTTCCATCGTGACGAAGATGAGCGCTGCGTGCGACGTCTTTGAATCTGGATATGGTCTTTACGACCTTTTGTGTGCGGGGCGCGTAGATCTGAACACGGGTCGCGGCGGTGACGGCGTACCTGTGCGGTTTTGTGGTAGCAAAGTGCACGGCAGTGACTGGGGCATACTCCTTGATAAAAACAGGGCGTTTGAACTGGCGCCAGTAGCGAGACTCGGGACTGTGTCGTGTCCCCTGTGGACGGGGATGTCTCTGCACAACCACCGGCTGGTAGTCCATCACTGCACCCGAGCGGGCACTGTATAGCAAAACAAACGGAGTGATAAGAGGACCCCAGAAACCGTACAAGACCCCGAAGAGAGATTAGATATCGATCGATGTCAAAGATTTACGCCTCTTCATCTTACACCATGTTGCTCTACGAAGACATCCTAACCGGTGACGAGATGTTCTCCGATGCATTCCCTGTGTGCGTTTTCTCCTTTATCAAGGTCTACCTACTTACACACTCCCAAGCAAGCTCATCGACAACATCGTTTACGAAGTCGACAGCCAACTGATCACCGTAAAGCCGGGTGCAGACATCGACATCGGCACGTACAACCTTCGCGATCCATCTTTCGTACTCACACCCCCACAGGAGCAAACCCATCCACTGAGGAGCAAGACGAGGCCGTCGAGGACGGTGCGGTCCAAATCAACAATATAGTCCACTCGTTCCGCCTTCAGACAACTACCTTTGACAAGAAAACTTACCTTACTTACCTCAAGGTACATCCATTCTCGTTTACCCTCCCATCTCGTCATCTTCCTTCCGGGTTGTAGGGGTATATGAAAGCAGTCAAAACAAAGTTAGCAGAAATCAGTCCAGACAAGGTCGATGCGTTTGAAAAGGGTGCTTCTGCATACGCCAAGAAGATAGTTGCCAACTTCAAGGACTACGAATTCGTGAGTTCCACCCTCATCTCCCCTTTTCCATCTTAATGTGTTTAGTACACCGGTGAAAGTATGAACCCCGATGGCATGGTTGCACTGCTCAACTATCGCGTACGTTTCTTGCACCTATCCTTTCAAGTCGAGCTGATGTTTATCTTGACTCATCAGGCGGACGGCGTGACCCGTACGATTTTCCTGTTCATCTTCATCCATCCATCTTATCTTGTCTCCAGCATACTTCACTTTTTGGAAACATGGCCTCAAGGAGGTCAAACTTTAATACTTCTCTCGCATCATGTTTCGCCCTTAGGGAATATTAGGCTCTCAGATCAAGAGCATACTTGTATACAATCCAAGCTAGACAACCGCGTTTTGATCGCCTATACTACTACTGTCATCATAGATTATAGCTCGTCGTGCGTACCCGTGGGAGCCTCGAACACAACTTGCCCATCAACTGGCATCTCCGCAGCCGTCTTAGGCTTCAGGTCGTTCTTTGCATGCGTCTCCACGAAAGCAATCAGACTCTCCAACGCGCGGTCACCATCATAGTCGATATATTCACGCGACCCAGCTGGTTTGAATTTCAATGTTGGGAAGCCTCCAATGCGGAAAGACACAGATGCAGGGAGGTCATTTTCCTGTGCCTCGAGTTTTGCACTAAGAACACGTGAGCTTCTGAATAACCAATAATTTATCTCTCTTACATGACGATCTGATCCTTCACGTTAGCAAAATGGTCACCGAGAGAATCCCAAATGGGCTTCAAGCGCTTGCAGTGGCCACACCTTCACCGATTAACGTAAGACAACGTCATGCACAAAACCAGAGAACAACGCACCAAGTAGCGTAGAACTCAATGAAAACGTCTTTCGAGTCATCAAACGCGACCTCATCAAATTGCTGGCCCACGAGTGTGAACACACTCTCGTCCTGAGTCTCCGGGATGGGTTGGCTCTTCAGCTTGGGTTGGATTTTACCGTCAACGTAGTCAGCAACCAATGCCGAAATCGCCTCCGACTCGACAGCCTTGTCCTGGTCGTAAGGATATTTGAGCTGCTTCTGAAGGTCTTGAATAACGAAGCTCGGCCACTTGGGCTCAGGAAGGTTAAGCGCCTTTGCGTGATCACCGAACTTCGTCGCGTCAATCCAGACAAAGTTAACCTTGCCATGGAATTGGGACGCAACGGGCCTGAGCGAGTCAATATAGCTCTGAGTGTTCTCGTTAGCTGGGTCAACAAAGAGATAGGCCAAGGGTTTTCCGCTGGTAGCGTAGAGGGCATATGTGTCGCCATTGACTTCGCCAACAAGAGGAATAGAAAGTTCTTGGATCCAGTTCTCAATGTCCTTGACGGTGGCGGACTTGGGATACGGGTATTCCGTCTTGTGTTCATCGAAATTGCGATACACAACAATGGCTGGAGGTACTACACCAGCGATAGCAATGGCCTCCGAGTCGGTAGACAGGCCAAAGAGATATTCATCGCGGTGCCTTTGGGCGGTCGCACTGAACTCCTCTGCAGGAGCATCGGTTTCAGAGGTGAGGTAAGCAATGGCAACGATCTTGTCGGCGTTTTGGAAGTCGATGACATTAGTAACGGTGACCTGGGAAACTGCAGGGAGTGACTGCCTGTGTACACACATTAGTCACACGGAATTCACAAACAGAATTGGATGGACAAACTTGATCATGTAGCTCACAATACCATCTGCCTTACGGGGACCATTGTAATCGGTAGGCTCGCCACTGCGGAAAACTTTAAGGGTCCTATGGGACATGTAAATACCAAATGCACACAATCAAGAACAACGACGGTCACTTACGGGTAGCCCTGCACATTATGGACCCCACAAAGTTCAGCCTGCTCGACACAATCCACTTTGGCAAGTTTGATGTTGCTCTCTTTTAGAGTCGTGGCTGCCTCTTCGTAGTGCGGAGCCAAGGCTTTGCAATGTCCACACCTGCGTCTTGGTAAGGACTGGGGACAACCGCAATACCACCGACATACCATGGTGCAAAGAACTCAACGAGAATCAACGACTCTGGGTTGACGACAGACTCGAAAGTGTCCTGAGTGACATTGATGACATCGGAGGTTGTCTCAGCGTCCGTATCTGCAATAACGAGAGACGCGAAAGCGACTGCAGAAGCCGCCGAGACAAAGGAAGAGAGACGCATCGTTGATGGACGCGGAAAAGAGTAGTTGGAAAGAAGTGGAGTGATCGAGCCCCCTTTTATGGAATCGAACGCGCATACGTGTCACAACGCGGCCTACATAGCCAGGGTCATTGTACCGTAATTATTGGTTCGGTCATAAGAATCGGCCCTTTTCTTGGAAGCTTCAACTTACTTGCTGCTAATGCTAAGTACGTAGGTGCGTTAACTCGAAGTATGGTACTACTTCTGTCTAACAACAAACGACATGTCCTCAGATACTTGATAGATCAAAGTCGGAGCCACGTTGGCGACCTCCGCCATAATGTCTTGCCTCAGGCGTAAAGTGTCGTGGTGGCGGAAAGTCTGTCGTGGGGAAAATGTGAGACCCAGCTGCAGGAGGAGGTGAAGGAACTGTATAAATGTTAGTTATACATGTCGCGAGAGAGTAGGAATACAGGCGAGCTCACTCTTCCGGGTTGGGGGAGGCCGTCTGGTGCCGTTCGTTTGGTGGTTCGGCAAGCTCGTGGACGGTCGAGACGGGGCTTCAGAAGGTGCAGGAGTAGAAACGACGCGTGGTCGTTGAGAGTTCGGAACAGGTCTAGTAGGGGGCAACAAATTCGTTCGGGCAGGTGACGGTCCAACTGGGGGCGGGGGTGTAGAAGTTTCAGTATCAGATACGGCTCTCATGTGAGCGGGGAGAGCAGATGGTTCGTTGGCGGCGGGTGCCTTCCGAGTTGGAGGTGGAGGTGGCACTCGGAACGGCATGGAGCCAGCGATAGAGGAGGGTCTAGCGGGAGGAGGCGGAGGAGCTTTTCGAGCGGGAAGAGTAGGGATTGCATTGCTTGAACGCGCGGGTGGGGGTGGCGGCGCTCTCGCACCAGGAAACGTACTGCGGACTGCCACAGACGGCGGGGAAGGAGCCGGAGGTGAAGGATCCGCTTGTGATGGGGGTGGCGACGCAGCTCTGTGCGGAGGCCGACGAGGTGGTGCTGGTGCGGCTGCAGGAGGAGAAGGTGTAACACGAGCTGGCGGTGGGGGAGCTCGCACTGGAATAGCGGGTGTACGAGAAGGCAGTGCCGGTGCCGGCCTGCTTGGTGGTGCGGACACAGGAGGGGGAGGGACTGGCGTCGATGGTTTCGGAGGGGTCACTCTATAAGGTGGTGGTGGCGCACTCGGAGCGGGTGAGGGGACAGCACGACCCGGCACCGCTGGTGGCCTACCAAATGTCGGGGGCTTAGCTAGGAATTGCGTGAGACGGAGGGGTCGACGGGTGATAACTACAGATCAAACCTTGATTGGCTTGCCCTGCAGGTTTCAACTTGGGTATTCCACCTGCAAACAGGCCTCCCAGCTGAGGAGGTCCACCACCAGATGGAAGAACTGGCGCAGACATCGGGGCTCGTGGTCCAGCACCAGCGGCACCTCCGCTGGGCTTGGAGTCGATCAAAGGCGCACTACGATCATTCGTGTCTGCCTTTTTCAATTTCTTTCCGGACTGGATCTGCTTGAGAAGCTCGCTCGAAGCCATGACTGAGGACGTGAGATGAGAGGTCAAGTCGATGCAGCTAGGCTGCGGGTAAATAGCTATAAATATGGCAAGTAGCTAGCACTAGTACTTAGACGGTACTATAAATTCTCTGTAGTAAGATCAGTAATTCCAAGATCAAGGAACACCACCTAGCTAATGTACAGTCCAGGATTTATACACGGTTGACTACGCACTAAATGCTCAAACAAATCATTGATCGGTTTGACACTAAACCTCATTTCTTCCTTGAAGCTGTGTAAATGGCGGGAAAAGTAGCTCTCCGTCAGCAACCCCTGCGCAGGGAACTGGGATCACTTTAATGAAGAAGACAGGATACTAATGTGATATCACGCACACAGTGATTCAGGGGATGCGAACACTACCCAGACTGCATGTTCACTGAACTTTGAATATTGCTTGATGACCCAGAATAACACCGCCGCCACCAGGTCTATCTTGGACTCTATCCAGGGGTGATTCTGGAGGAAGTCCGGCCTAGGGTTGGCATATTTATGATCCAGTCGATGGTCATTCTTAACCACGGTACGGAGCACCCCTAGGAGTGACGGACCCGCTCGCCACTTTAGTATTTAGCCAGATCCTGTTACACAGCCTCATCCATTTGACGATGTTCAGCAGGACTATAGCTGTCATATAGGATAAAATCACGAGAAGAAAGAGATGGCACGTCCGAGTCAACATCCATTGGCACAAGTGTGATCTGTGGAGATCACGTGAAATTCACGTGAAATTGTGCCAAACATTGATCCAAATAAGCTTTCGGGGTCAAGTGAGTGCATGTATGCCTTGAATTGCCACCCGCTTTCACCACTTACACCATGGACAACATACCGCAGCTCGGTACTGCTGCGGACTTGGAACTGCGTGCAGCTCGCATAGCGGATCCTGGTATAGGTGAGCACCTTCTTCTTTGTGCCACATGCATTCACGATCTATCCTGGCTAGACCTTAAAACCAAGCATACTGTGGCATGCGAGCTCAGGGAAATGATCGACACCGTGAGGGATACAGATTCTGCACGCGTATTTCCTCAGATGATCCCCGTTCTCCTCGAAATCCTTCGTTCCGGTGAGGCTGCGTACCACAAGGATTCACTCGAATACCAGTTTCGGCGCGTTCTTCTCGAGGTTCTTCATCGAATCCCATATAATGATTCCGTTCGACCTCTTGCACTCCCCCTCCTCAGTGGTATGCTTCGTATCCTCCGAAGTGATAACGAAGAGAATGGCGTCACGTCTTGCAAGATCGTCATCGACTTGCTTCGCTCGTTCAGGGCTCTCACCGAGGAACTCGTCTCCGAGTTTATGTCCATCCTTCAGGATGTCTTTCGCAACATAAGCGGTCTGGTGCAGGAAGTACTGACCGAGGACTCTGCCGTTTTAGATGCAAACGTCGTCATGCCTAGCATTCGCAGTTTCAAGGTTTTGGCAGAGATGGGCATGGTTGTCGTCACATTTTCTCAAAGTCACCGATCGATGGTGGCCACGCTGATACAAACAACTTTGGGCTTGAATTTCGAAGTTTTGGCTCTAGAGTCTCCTGCCCAACGCAAGGCGCGCGAAGATTGTGAAGCTATGGGCCAGTATTGGGCTGGCATGGCTCCGACTATCAAGAACCCGCAAGCGTATGCTGATTTTATTACTGCACAGATCAAGGTCTGCACATACATGATTTTCATATATTCTTCTCAATATTCACTTCAGATGGTTTCGTATGTGGCCTACATAATTCGTGGCTTTGCGGAGCAATTCGATTCATTTGGCGAGCGGCTCATTCTTTCCGCACTCCGACTTTTGCAGGACCTCCCTGCTAATGGTATCCAGGCTCGCAAGGTACGCAAGTTTCACTTTGGCAGACACAACACCTAAATGGTATCCTAGGACCTCATGGTCGTCTTACGACATCTCATAGGCACTCCCCACCGCAAGGCTCTTCTGCCGCAGATCGATAAACTCTTTAATGAGAAGATTCTACTCGGCAACGGTATTGGTAGCCAAGAGACCCTACGGTAAGGGCATTAAACTCTGACACCGTGCATACCACTGACATGCATCTTGTAGTCCGTCCGCGTATGCCGCCATTGCCGATCTCGTTCACCATGTACGCACTGAACTTTCAGCTGATCAACTTGCGCGCGTCTCGAAACTTTATTCCACCCTCATCCATAATCCCTATCTGGGGAACACCCTACACACGTTATTCGCAAAAATGATGTTCGGTCTCATCGAGAACATTACCACCAAAGACACTTCTCAGGGTGCGGCTCGCATTCTTAGTGCCATATTCGAGACTTGCGTCGACAGAGTAGATGCGATGACGAATGTACTCGATGATGCGTTTGAGCGCTTGGAGAAGGCGAAGGTCGGGGACGAGGCACCGCCTCCAGCTTTGCAAATCGAGAGAGCGCGTCCCGTAGCCGCTGCTGCGTATGCCGTGGAGAAGCCTGAGGACGTGATTCACGGTGAGTGACTATCTTCTTCCAACAAATCAAGCTCATCATGCTTCAGAGTGTCGATTGCTATTCCGTACGCTTTTGCACGGTTTTCGAGTATGCCTTGTTGGCTTGAAGAAATGCGAAGGGCCGATTCCTGATGGAACAATCATATTCCGTCTATTCAGCAGCTGCATCAAGTGTATGGCGTTGTTCGATGCGGAGCCCAAGGAAGCGCAAGAAGTGATGGATTGGTTTAGTTCAGTGCTGCTTGAAATGAATTTACACGTCTTTCAAGAAGTATGGACCCATAAGGTGGAACTGTTCTTTCAAGCTGCACAAAAACGACCCTCTCTCCTCCACATCTGTCAGATACTTTTCGGTCGAGAGCCCGTCTCCCCAACTCTGGTTGCTATCGTGCTCCGGTTCCTGGTTGATCGCCTCCCACTCCTCGGCGAATATGATGATCAGACGGCCGTAGTAACTATCCGATTCTTCAAAATGGCTTTCGGCGCAGTCATTCAATTTTCTACTCCCAACGAGCCAATACTAGCATCTCATCTTGCGAAGCTCATCATGGACTGTTTCCCTCTGGCTGCCAAAGCTACCAAGCCAACCAATTATTTCCACTTGCTCAGAGGCCTTTTTCGCGCTATCGGTGGTGGTGGCGGGCGATTTGAACTCTTGTATAAAGAGGTTCTACCCCTACTTCCTGAGATGCTAGAGAGCTTGAATCGTCAACTGCTTGCATCTGATGGGTATAGTAGAGATATGATAGTGGAGCTTTGCCTCACTGTTCCACTGCGTCTCACCCATCTCCTTCCCCACCTCTCGTACCTTATGCATCCGCTCGCGCTAGCTTTGCGTGGAACACCAGAACTTGTGTCACAAGGTCTACGCACGCTCGAACTCTGCATCGACAATCTAACACCAGATTTCCTCGACCCTACTCTCAGCACCGTTTTGCGCGAGCTGATGGAGGCTCTTCATACCCATCTCAAGCCACTTCCAGCTAATCATCACCACGCTCATACGACAATACGCATCCTTGGAAAGTTGGGCGGACGAAACCGGCGGTTGTTGAGCAAAGAACCATTGCTGGAGTACAAACCTTTCTCCGAACCTGCGGAGCTTGCGCTATCCTTCGGTGGAGCAAGTGAGAAGGTGGAGTTAAATGCAATGTCAAGTCTCGCAGCGCGCACCATGACGAAAGCGGGACCTCCTCATCGGGCATACGCCTATACATTCCTCGAGACCTGCGTTACGTTCCTTGTGTACGAGGTCCGTCGTTATTTTTCCTTCTGTTCGTTCGTGGATCAAACCTCCAACAGAACACTCACACCGAAAATCAAGCCGCCGTATTTGTTAGATGTCTCGAGGGAATTTTCGATGCCTTCTACATTCCCGAGCTAAAGGAAGATGCACATAAGTTCATTCGGGAACTTTCCAGGGCTGTCTTCGCAATGGAGATGCGTAAGAATGCCACCAAGGAACTCGGTCTCAAGCGATATCCCAGCTCGCTGCTTGCATCTTATCTCGAGGCTTTACCGCGTGCTCTCACACGCGAAAAGCAAGAGGAAGCCCGGCAGGGACAAGATTTAGTTGCTCTTGTCATCAACGATCTGGTCACCATGGGCAGAGAGGCTGCTGCCCCTCACGACGTAGTTCCCATGCTCCATCAAATCGCGAGTCGTTTCAGCGCTACTTGTTTGGACGATTCATGGGTTCGTAAGAGTGCGGGATATAGCGGCATCCGAATCCTAACTTCCACTCCAGAGTTTGGAGTGAAGTGGATACAGGATCGCGAGGTCGACTTCGTTCGCACTCTTCTGCATATTCTGAAAGACCTTCCTTACGATCTTCCCCGTGACGTTGGTGATGTAGTCGACGTCCTGAAGAGAGTTCTGCGGGTAGGGAGCGCGGAGGCTGAGGCATCTATCGATGTCCCTATTGCTTCCCGAACCAAGCTTGTCCATCTCATTGGGATTTTCTTCTCCGAACTTTCAAGCCCGAATCCCGTAGTACGGCATGCAGTGCAAACATGCATCGAGTTACTCGTTGAACTTACCGGAAAATCTGCTCATGATCTCCTACTACCCCACCGGGATCGCATGCTCACCGGGATCTACACGAAGCCATTGCGCGCACTGTCTTTCTCCATCCAGATCGGCATGATTGACGCCGTGCGGTTTTGTATCAGCCTTGATCCACCACTTCCGGAGCTCAACGACGAGTTACTCAGACTGTTGCACGAAACTCTCGCGCTGGCCGATGCAGACGACCTGAACATTGGGCGGGTCAATCTTCGTCAAGGCGGGCTGGAAGTAATCAAGCTGCGGGTGGCTTGCATCAAGTTACTGACTGCTTCCATGCCGATGACTGATTTCTTCGCTAAGCAACACCAAACCCGGCAGAGGTGAGGAACAAATTGGGGTACACTAACTTGCTGATTGATATGTTCACTCTAGGGTCACGAGTGTATACTTCAAGTCGCTTTACTCGCCCTCGCAAGAAGTCAAGGAGGTAGCACACGAAGGACTCCGGATGGTGCTCACCCATCAGAGCCGCCTCCCGAAAGAACTCTTACAGACTGGCTTGCGACCCATCTTGATGAATCTTGCTGATCCAAAGCGACTTTCAGTTTCGGGGCTGGAGGGCCTGGCTCGCCTTCTGGAGTTACTCATCAACTACTTCAAGGTCGAGATCGGCCATAAACTTCTCGATCATTTTCGCATCGTCGCCGATCCTCAGATGCTCCAAGCTTCGTCTCGTCTCCCGCTTCCCGAAAATGAAGGCATTACCAAGCTTGTACGCTTAGCGAACATTTTCCACCTTCTCCCCTCTGCTGCGAATATTTTTTTGGAGAACCTAGTGAACTCCGTTGTTCAGACGGAAGCGCAAATGCAGTTCTCTGGCCAAAGTCCCTTCTCCGAGCCCCTTGGAAAATACCTCGATCGTTATCCCGGCGAGGCTCTTGACTTCTTCTTCCGTCATCTACATCTCCCGCGTCACCTCAGAACACTCCGAAGCATCCTACTGGCCAAGCTCGCCCCTAATGTGGAACGAGAGTTGGCCTCGAGGACGCAATCACTAGTCGCTCACTGTTTCAAAAGCGGTGACCAGGCCTTCCTGTTACCTGGATTACAGCTCTTGGATGACCTTGCAGAGCTCCAGCCAGGTTGGGTGTCCGAGAACAGTGATGCAATTGATGCTGTGATCGAGATCTGGAGATCGGAGCCGTTGCAGTCGGAGCAAGTGGATGCCATGGTCCCAGAAGTTGTCCACAGACAATCAGTTACGTTGTCGTTGTTCCAAAAGGTTCTCGAGAAGATTCCGAGGATCGATCTGTTATTCGAGATCGTTGCGATCTATACTCGCAATCTACCTATGGATCTCACGCGCTTAACGCAGTTCCTCTACCATCACGTCGCTTTGAACGAGGATCTATTTTATCGTCGGAACGTCCTGGCTCGTTTTGTCATGTGGTTCGAAGACCAGTCGGCATCCTGGGGAACGAAGACCTTTTTCCTGCGTTTCATCGTCACGCCAACCATTCTCGTCCAGGCAGATAAGCCGAATAAAGGTGGCCTGCTTGACGCAGATTTTATATCTGCTGTTCACCGAACCATCTGGCAGCCTATGATCGACGACACTATGTTCGCAGAAGCCGACGATATGTTCAAGATCGAGCTCTTGCATTTAACCACGGTCCTAGTTCATCGTTTTCCGGAGCTACTCGAGGATGTCAAGAAGGATATCATTCGCTGTGCATGGCATTATATTACTTCCGACGACGCAGTTGTCAAACAAACCGCATATCTCCTCGCTGCTCGTTTCTTTGAGGTATTCGATACACCACAGAAGTTCATCCTTCGCGCTTGGACTGGCTTGCTTCGCCCTCCACACACAGAGGGCAAGCTCCTCATCAAGCAAGCACTGGATATACTGGCTCCTGTGCTTCCTAGATCTGGAGCCGATGAAATAGGCTATCCTCAATGGGCGAAGACAACTCGAAGACTTCTCGCGGAAGAGGGCAACGGTTTCCAGCAGATCATTATGATTTATCAGCTCCTGGTTCGACAGCCCCATCTTTTCTACCCGGTTCGGGCATTGTTCATTCCCCACATGGTGAATTCCTTGAATAAGCTGGGCCTATCCGGCACAGCGTCAGGAGAATCCCGCATCTTGTCCATAGACATATCGCAGGTCATTTTCGACTGGGAACAAAATCATCAGAACGCCGAAACCCAGTCAGTTGGGACTCCGTGGATTACTCCTTTGTCTTTCCGAGAGAGTATCGTGAGCTTTCTTGTTCGCCTGGCGACTGCGACGTTGGAACCCCAGGTCAAAACTGTACTCGTTCCTCGAGCACTGGCATTGTTGCAACAAATGGTTGCATCCACAGGTTGGTCTGACGTGACCGTGAAGTTGAATTATTTCGCGAAGGCGCTGGAGCAGGTAATGCCTTACAATGACTATGTTATCCCCATCTGACAACTCCTGGAAGATTGATCTAGATTCAGAGCCACAACTCAACCAGGCCCTCAGCGCAGCCAAAGTGTTGCAGGTCGTGGCTACCGACAAGGATGACGACTGGTACACTGCGAACGCCACCATTCTACAGTCTCTCGTGCGCAAAGGTTTGGTAACAGACGAACCCGGACTTCATGACGCTTTACATCCCATCTTCGAGCGCTTGCTACGCCTCTTCCCTCTCCCGGATAAAGACGAAAAGCAAGGCGAAATGTCCGAGTTTCACAACTTCGTGTATTCAGCGATCGAAGATGGCCTAGCAAATACGAGTGCGCTGCGCGGTACCCTGCTTATGTTGAAATCGGTGGTACAGGTCTCCTCGGAGCGGGTCCAACCTTTCTCCGCATCCCTTTTACGACTTTTCACCAAACTTGCCAAGGACCACGTCAATTCGGCACCCAATGCGAATGGGTTTGAGAACGGAGTTCGACTCATCACGTCTATTATCGAGATATGCAAAGCTACCTTACCGTATCTTGGCGAGCAGCGTAAAGCCTTCTTGGGTGCATTCACGGCGCTCGCGGAGAAATCCAAGAATCTACCACTCTGTCGGTACATGCTTGACGTCATGCGGGAGTGGGCATTAGCCAAAAATGAAGCCTACCCTACGACCAAGGACAAGCTGAATGTCTTGCAGAAGATGGCAGGCTTCGAGACCCGCGGGGACCCACTCTTCCACGACTATTTGGAATTAATCTACGAGATCTATACCGAACCGTCCTTGCGCAGGAGTGACTTGACTTCCCGACTAGAACAATGCTTTCTGCTCGGGTCTCGCGCACGAGACGTGAACATCAGGGAGCGCTTCATGGACCTGTTGGACGCGAGTATTCCTCGCTCTCCATCTAGCCGTCTCGCCTACGTCCTTGCAGTCCAAAGTTGGGAGCCCCTTGCAGATCACAATTGGATTTCGGTTGCTCTGCATCTTCTTCTTGGCTCTGTAGATATCGACGCACCGCTTATTCCAGAGAGAAATTTCACTCTCGAGCACGGTGCAGGGTATCTTACCACTCGTCACAAGACTTCGTCGATTGTGCGACCGATGCAGCGCCTTATGTTCCTCGACCCAGTTGCCGCTCACGATATATGGATTTCCGCCTTCTCCGCTGCTTGGGAGTGTCTTTCCAGAAGGGACCAGGCGGACATGACACTTCACATGATCAACCCCCTCAGCAAGGACTATCACATCAAACAGGCGGAGATGCGTCCAAACACAATCCACACACTACTCAGTGGCGTCCTTGCTTGCACTCCCCCAATGATTTTGCCCCCTCACCTCGTGAAATATCTATGCAAAACGTACGGCACGTGGCATGTTGGGCTAGAAATTTTCGAACACTCGCTCGATTATGTTCGAGAGGATGATGCCAGTCTGCGTGACACTGTTTATGATTCGTTGGCCGACCTCTACGCTGAGTTGGCGGAGGAAGATATGTTCTACGGGCTGTGACGTCGTCGTCGTCTCCACATTGAAACGAACATTGGTCTCACGTACGAACAGCACGGGATGTGGGAGCAGGCGGAAAGCACGTACGAACTGGCTCAGAATAGGTCCAAGTTGGGTGCGATCGCTTTTTCTGAGACGGAATACTTCCTTTGGGAGGACCACTGGATGCTCGCAGCCGAGAAGCTCCAACAGTGGGACATGCTCCACGAGTTGGCCAGGAGCGAAGGCAACCAGGAGCTTATGCTGGAGAGCGCCTGGAGGATCAAAGACTGGACAGAACACCGAGAGAATCTCGAAGATCAGATCAACCAGCTGCCCGATATTGCCACTCCCCGTCGAGGCATTCATCGCCCTCTTGAAGCTTCCGGCGGCTTTGGACAAAAATACGGAGTTCACCAAGATCCTCGAGGATGCAATGCAGCTCTCCCTTCGAAAATGGGTTGGACTACCACCCCAGCTCTCTGTCGCACATGTTCCCTTGCTACAGCACTTTCAGCAGTTCGTAGAACTCCAAGAAGCCGTCCAAATTTTCGGTTCTCTCTCAACCATGACCGCCCAAAACTTGGAGAAGAAGTCGTCCGACTTGAAGATGGTCCTCCAGGCACGGCGAGAGCGTCTACCTAACCTCCACGATGATATCAGTATCTGGAGCGACCTGGTGGCATGGCGGCAAAACGTTTTTAACGCAATCAACAAGGCTTACATTCCCCTCATTTCCACTAACAACCAGAACGGCAACTCCGCCTCGACTAACGTCAATACCGCTGGTTATCGGGGCTACCATGAAACTGCCTGGATTATCAACCGTGTCGCTCATGTCGCCAGAAAGCATGACCTGCTGGACGTTTGTTTCAGCTCCCTGAACAAGATCTATACGCTCCCCAACATCGAGATATCCGAAGCCTTCCTCAAACTTCGGGAGCAAGCCCGCTGCCACTACCAGAGACCAAATGACCTACCAGCCGGTCTAGAGGTGATCAACAATACCAATCTAATGTACTCTTCCAATGCGCAAAAGGCGGAGTTCTTCACGTTGAAAGGCATGTTCCATGCCAGGAGTGGGCGTACCGAAGATGCGAATCACGCGTTCGGGCAGGCTGTTCAGATGGACATGTCGCAAGCGAAAGCATGAGCAGAATGGGGTCGCTTCAACGATCGGATGTTCAAGGAGATTCCCACTGATATGGCGTACGCTGCCAATGCGGTCAGCTGCTACCTCCAGGCTGCGGGGCAATACAAGAATGGCAAAAGTCGCCTTTTTCATGGGCGAATTTCTTTTCCAGAAAGATATCTGTATGGTTGAATAGATTGCATACGTGGAGAAACAATAGCAAGGCAACAAAGTGATCAGGAGGACACTGTAAGAGAGAAAGTGAAGATTCAAAATGTGAGGACCGGCAAGGTCGATGAAAGGGTGCCGAGGCCAAAGGAAACAAAGAGCCACGCCACTCATATTGTTGACTCCTCCCAAGCGGAAGACAATGGGAGAAGGAAAAAGGAAAAGAAGGAAAAAGTACGAGTCCACGTCCATCTGTGTGGTCAGTCGAAAAATGTATGTGTGCAGCCAAAGCAATAGGTTGATGATATATTATGTATGGAGGAGACATGCTAGGGAGATGACAAGAATATCCACAGAGATAATGCAAGCTGTCGAGGGAGAATAGCGATGTCAATGCGACCGGGGACCACAAACAACCGAAAAGCCCTTACCAATATTAATAGATGGCGATACGACTCGTAACACAACGGAAACAGTGAAGAAGAAAAGGGGGATAGAAAAGAAACGGTAGTAAAAGACGTCAAGCTACAAAATGCCTGAATCTTTTAGCGCATTCGGTAGGATCGTTTCCTTCACCGCCTCGAATACTAAACGAATGTTTGTCGTGTCCGTTGCTTGTGTTAGACTGATCGCCAGCATGAGCCAACTTCGAGGTTATAAAGATTTGAAACGTACTGAGGATAAACCGAGAGGCGTGCACGATTGGTTTGCATGAATCTCCAGAGGATATATTTGGCGGCCTTGTTTATATCCGCACCGCCAGAGTACTCTGGGAAATATCTCTCCAGTGGGACCTGGCGGGATACGAGGGATGAGAAACCCGATTTGTTGGGAAACACACCTTTGGTAGCTTGGTTTTACATAAAGAAACTTATGTAATACAATTTCTCGTTTCTGCGGATGGGCCCATTCCACTCCCCACCAAGTTCTCACCCCCTTGAAAATTCTCCCACGCCCTTCAAGTCTATCATTGTCTCCCATCGTCGTCATCGCGCATGGCAAGCTCACACTCTCGTTGTCGAAGTCGAAGTCGCTTGTTCCTCGTTGTCGTCGTTGCACACCGCAATTTCCTCGTTCCGTTCATGTGGATACCAGAGACTAAAAAAGATACGGTACCCAAGAAGGTGCAGTTACTATGAAATCATGATAAAGCGTGCTAGTAGCTTATGTCTTCTACCTCTGGGTCAAGAGTAGTAAGTGATTGGCGACTAATAACGTTCTAACTTCTCCCCTTCGTACTCATTGTAGGTCACAAACTTGAAGTTTCCCTCTGGCCTTTGACTCGTCGCGGTGGGTGCTGGTCATTGCCAGCTCCCCGTGCTTGTCATGTGCGTTGCCCTCGCCGTTTGGACTCGCCACGGTGGGTGCTGGTCATTGCCAGCTCCCCGTGCTTGTCATGTGCGTTGCCCTCGCCGTTTGGACTTGCCACGGTGGGTGCTGGTCATTACCAGCTCCCCGTGCTTGTCGTGCGTTGTCCTTACCATTGGACTCGTCACGGTGGGTGCTGGTCATTGCCAGCTCCCCGTGCTTGTCCTGTGCGTTTCCCTCACCGTTTGGACTCGCCACGGTGGGTGCTGGTCATTACCAGCTCCCCGTGCTTGTCGTGCGTTGAAGCTTAGCACGTAAGGCTTTGTGGGTGAGTTCAGCTCTCCTCACCGTCCGATCCAGGTGCGCGGTAGGTGAGGTCATGTGTGGGCCTAACCGTCTCTGTTTATTCTTCCCAGATATGCGCAAGTGCAGGGAAAATTCTACCCTAACGTTCATATGGACGATGCTTGGATGGTTTTATTGTCTCGCGCGATAGAACCTCCCCCTCAGGCTACATTCCTGTCCTTACAATAGTCCTTCAAAGAGTTGCGCCATGATGGCAGCCTGTTGATCAACAATGTAGTGTCTGAGGTCAGGGAAGCGAGTCCGTGTATGAATCACGACATGGGAGGGGCGCCAAACATGACGACGGCGACGTTCGTTTCCAGATGGAGGCGGTCGTGTTCATTACTTAATTCGCGAATGCACAGCCGAATGAGTGAAGATGGATATAGATAACGTAGTGCTGTCACACCGTGAGGTGTAGGCTCTCAAACCAGGCGCACTCCTGTGCATTAAAAATATGACAGCCGTAACTCGACTTCAATTTCTGTCATACCATATCCTTCACCCTTCACTCAGCCTCGTCCACCTTCTAGTTCACCACCTCATCCACCACCTCCACCTCCGCCACCTCCTCATCCTCATCCACCTCCACCTCCACCTCCACCTCCTCATCCACCCCCTCCCCTGGTTCTTCCATAGGTGGAACAGGTCGTAGCATAGGTGGCCACAGATGACGCCGCCTGCTGTTAGGGTTGACAGCAATCTGTGGTCCTTGACGTTCCTCATTGGACGGAAGATGCTGCCACTGACTACCAGTTTCCTTTTTCGTATTCCACATACGATCGGATGCGGTACGCGGAACCCATGCAAGGGTGTCGAATTTACTTTTCAGAGTCTGCCGGAGGCGTTGCTTGTTCTGAGCGGTAAGGTTGCCTATGAGGATGGTGTATCTCTTGTAGTACCTCGCCTTTTTGAAGTTTTGACCTGGGTGAATGACGACTTCGGAAGGAAAAAACCGGTTGAACTGCGTCACCCATTGTTCTGGGGTACACAGGATGTACTGGCAATGAGAAAAAGGGAAACATAGCTGAGCATATAAATCCTCGACGGCTAGCCGTTCATGGAGAGCTGGAGGAATGTTGGTCCATGCACCTTCTTGGGCAGATCGGCGGTTTGGAGATTCGGCGAGCATATCATAATAAAATTGCTCCAAGATCTTGCGTACCTCAGTGGCCAGGACATGCTCGCCATCGGGTGCATCGTCGATAGGTTGTCTGTTGCCACCGCCCTGTCGATGGAAATACTCGACATCCCGTCCCTGCATCCTTCCCCTCTGCACAACCATCATTTGGTCAAGACGATTATCTATCGTTGGTAGCTCACGATCGGCGTCCCTCAAAATGTCGACAGAAGTTGTGGTGTTTGCTGTACGATTCTTGGTCCTGCTGGCAAGCACATTTCTTCTACCTCGTTCAATCTGTGCAACGCCCAGATGAAGCCGGATCTCAGCCAACGAGCCCATTTTGTAGACGCGAGTGATAGCATCGGCAGTAAACTCCCTTCCATATGCAATACGGAAGCTGTGAGAGGCTTGATCACGTTCGATGTCGCAAAGGAAATATACACCCCCTTCGTACATGAGGGGGTGAGTGGGAGCGTCTGGATCGTCATCGGCATCAAATTCTGGATCATCGAGCAAGTGCGAAGTTGCTTCCTGTGCCAGGGCACGAAAGTTCCCCCAGGGAGCGCGATGAGCTCCGTTCAGAATCCATATCACAAGCGCACCGAGAGCAAGTGAGGAGTCCCAGGCACGATCCTTGCTGGGGGCTTTGATCATGTTGTCCAGCACCCTATACACAGCAGCCAGACGGTACCATTTGAAATACCTATGTAGAATGGAGGGTCAATTACATGCGCGGGTCAGTTACAAGTTGGGATACTTACCACCATTCCCTGGAAGGGATTTTCACGATGGTGGCTTCCGCGATTTGAAGAGGCTCAAGTAGCACGTCTTCCGCCCTTGAGAGGGGTACTCGAATTTCCAGCCTTGCGCAGCCATCTTGCTGTTCATTCGCAGTACCTCCTGCACACGCCTGTATGATTTCACTTTGTCTGTCCAGGGCTTGCAGCAACTTTTGATGACGGGGTTTGTACAGGAGTTCCTCGGGAGTGTGGGGAGAAAAGAGGCCACGGTGATGTTGATACGAAACAGCCTTCTCTGTAGTATAAGTCTGGATATACCTGACGTCGCGACCTTGTCGTTGGGATGGGGCCCAGCGAAAGCCGGCAATGTCCTGCAGGTGCATGGCCTTGTCGTGATAAAACCGTTTGGAGTTAGTGACGCGATCGAGATTCTGGATGTCGGGGAGGATCCATTGAATGATTCTTTCGTGTGAGTCTGCACGCCAAGTGACGACGTGGCGAGGGACACCAAACTCCAGCGCGACATCAACGTTCCAAAGCTGACGGTTTACGAGGTCCATGTTTAGCACATTGGTGAGATCAGCGAGCCCCTCCTGTCTATCATCTTCATCTGTTGGATCGTGGACCGTGGCTCCCTTCCAACCGCGCAGTTCATGGCCGAAGTAAGCGTCACGAAAGTAAGGTCGAAGAGCAGAGATGCGATCGAGAAAGTCTCTGGCTAAGGCAGGGAGGAGGTGGGAGGGGACGTCGAGAGAACCTGGGCGAATGTGACCGTGGTGATCACGATAAAGGGCGACAGCAGCATCGTATGTAACCGGCCAATGACCAGCCTGATTTGGCATGAGGTCGAGCATGATTGGGCGAAGGACACGGTCATAGATGGATGCGAGGTCGGTGGAGGGGACGATGTTGGTTTCCTGACGAGCATGCATACGAGGGAAGAAGAGTCTTACGACGTGACGATTGGTGACCTTGCCGAAAGGGACATTCGGAATGGTGTGCATAGGAACGAAGACCCTCTGACCCTGCGACAAAAATCATTTTCGTTGGAACGAAGAGAAACCGTCGAAAGGACTTACCGCTGGGTTAAAGGCAGGAGATGTAATGTGGCTGTTCTTGGAAAGTGTTTCTTTGAAAGGGGGGACGGGCCAGACGCCCAATGCGACTTTATAAGGGAGGTCGAAGGTGATACCCATCAACGAATCATAGTCACGCGTGATATTAATGTGGCCGAGGGGAGGGAGGCCTTGCAAGGCGTTGAGGCTGACATGCTCTTGATCCCGCATGTCTAAACCCCTGCGACCAGCCAATACAAACTTCAAGAATTTGAGCTCATGGTCCTCGTCCTCACCGACAGCGTCGACCATGTCAGAATACAATGCACGGGCCTCAAGAACAAATTGCCTGAAAGTCAATTGATCAGGGTTGGATTGACGGTCATCAGGATAGAGTCTTTGGGCCATGATCGCGATGATTACCAGTGGGGGAGGAAGTGGGGATGGGTACGAGGAGGGCTTGCTCTTGTGCTTTGTAGGCGGGCTGTAGCCTGAGCTCGCTTGTTACAACTCGGTGCTTTTATCGGCTATTTTCGAGAGAAGAGCACCGATCCGTGAAACGTACTGCCTCTGGCCCTCTATCCCTGTCGCCCGCTGCTACTAGTACCCTCAACCAGGAGTCACCACCCTGCCACCCTCGCTTATCTACGCTGTGACGGATGTTGCCTGTGCGTCCACCCTCGCACCCCTTCGCCCTTCCTGCATACGCACGCCGTCGCACCAGCATGATCGTCCTCCCACCTCATCGTTCCTGCACGACCCCACGGACATTCACCTCACCCTCGTCCTTCCTTTGGGTCCGCTTGGATGCGCCACATGCACGCCATCACCCTTGGGCATGCCCGCTGGCACCTACCCTACCTTTGCCTCGCCACGTCGTGTGGACGTGCCTTCCTGCAATAAATGCGTACTTTGTACGGCCTAGTTTAGTAGCACCGTCTTAGCATCCCGTAAGACACGTATTTGGCTCGCTTAGACGCCAATCAGAGGGTTTGTTTGGTTGTGAAAGAGCGTCAAGTGATAACGTTACCGCTGTCTTTGCACGGGGTATGCTGCATATGCTGTATTAACCGCTATGAGCATCTGCCCGGATCCGAGTGGTTTAGCCGAATAGTTGTCTACCCGCTGGGCCGCAGGCTAATGATCCAGGACCACGCCGCGGCGGATGCTCCATTCAACCTCCCGATGCGGCATCATACGTATGATATATATTCCATGGTGAGTGGTCGGGCTCCATCGGAGTCCATTTTTCACCCACATCTCTGTACCTATCGAAGCAAATCTCCATCACGCAAGCTGTACGATGCCCACCCTCAGCATCACAGGGGCCCTTCTATTGCTGGGCGCAACAGAGGGCCTGCCTTGGACAGTTGTCGCATGGCAAACCCTCACAGGTATACCTGGTGTCCCTTGGTTTACGACGGCGGGTGCGGCAGAAAATGCACCTGCACCAAACTGGAACGGATGGACAACCCGAAAAGCGCAAATGGTCAAAGCCTACGCGGAATCCCTCTGGAATTGCCAAAATCTCGATGCACAAGTGAGGATGTTGAAGAGCCGAGATGGTGAAAACCAACAGGCTGGACGCATCGCATGGCAGGAATTCATCGACTCGAATTGGACGCGAGTGTGGAAAATGCCCAAGGTCATCGACCAGGTATTCAAGGACAGTGGGTGCACGCCGTACGATGCGATGGCAGAGCTAGACGTAAAACAGGTGCGCATCCACTGATCAGTACTACGCGGAAAGCTCAACGCGACTAGCTTCCACACGCCGACGACTTCATGCTGAGCGCGAAGGTATTGCGTCCGCTCGCAACCCGACTCTTTGGCAGAGAGGCGTTTGTGAAAACGTCACAAACGATCAAGCCACAGGTTCGTCGTTTCGTCGAAGTCGTGATCACAAATACATGGAATCGGTATCGCCGGAACTCGAGCATGGAGGTGAAGAAAATGGAGGCTGGGAAGGCCGAGATTGCGACCATGTGGTCTGGTAAGTGCGGCATTTCTTGCAAGGTTCAGTATTGATCGTATTCGCTCAGAGCTGTCCAAACCTGGCGCGAGTCCTACCGTGGCTCAGTTAAAAAAATATATTGCTTTAGTTCAACGCGTAATGCTTGTTATGACACTCTACAAGGACGGTGCATCGCTACAGGAATTTCAGGACAAGAAACAAGAACTAGAAGCGATGTTGGCGTCTGCACGGCAGGATGACACGCAGCGGGGCTTAGTTGAAAGTGAGTCGCGAATCGTGAATGATTGTTATGGGGAACACGACTAACTGTCTACAGGGTTACCTAAAACCATACGTGATGCTTTAGACAAACTCGCCAAGGAATTCCAGGTGCGCGATGTCGAACGCGCACTCATGGCAGTGCTGGAGACCATGTCTCCCGAGGGCGAGGACCAGGTGGAGATTCCTGAAGGCGAAGCAGTCGACCTCTCAAACTGGCGTGAAGGCGTTGAAGATCTCCACCATCTGTCGGAGGATCAGCTGTGGCAACAGCTGGGGTTTGGAGAAAAACGACTGCCGTTCTTCCAGGAATGGACCGACCCAGAAGCAGGAATTGAACCGTGGAGTGAGGAGGGGGAGAAGTGGCTTGCTACGCAGGTCGACCTCCGCAGACCTCTCGTCCCCCGCTGGCACCAACTCGTCGGAATTCTGCGGATGCTCCAACGCGCTTTCAACGGCCAGCCTATCATGATGATGGACGGTGTCGGAATTGGAAAGACCCTCCAGGCCATCGGATTCGTTGCTTGTCTGGCGTATTACCGGTCGTACTTCAACTCTCATGCACGCTTTCCGGGTCACTTCAGTGAGTAATACCTCTGCGCGCCATCCGACCATGACGGACCCCTTCACGCAACGTTAATGGCATTGCAGGTGGCAAGGCATGGCAAGGGACGGCGGGAAACATCCCTGATTGTCCAGTGGTTATTACCTGTCCAGTTAATTTACAGGATCAGTGGGTCCGGGAAATGCACCGGTTCCTTTGTGAGGGAACGTTCGATATCCTCCCCTACGTCGGAAAACTTGCCACACGGAGCACATGGTGGAAGGCTGTGTATCCTCAGTCCCACCAGCCCGCTAACCGCAGAATTATTCTGGCTGCACATTCAGTGAGTCTTAAAATCCGTTCACAGCATATTCTAACCTGCATTCGTTTAGGCTGTCCAAGATGACGGCGTCGTAGTATTCGAGGAGGGAGATACCCCTGGAAGCGTCAAGAACAACGCAACACATACGCTCTACCTCGATCAAACGGTATTCGGATATAAGTACTTGGTATGTGTCGTCGATGAAGCCCACCTGGCACGCAAACACAACAAACTACATATGGCACTTCGGGCAATTGGATCGCGGTCAAGTATGATGGTGGCGTTGACGGCCACACCAGTGACTACAAATCCCCAGGTACGTGCTTACAGCTTCGTCTATTGACCATCTCGAATTTGTAAAAACCGATGTACAGGACTTGTGGATCATGGGCCAACTCCTTGGCATCGACGCATTCTTCAACGACGACCAGTGGTTGAAAATGAAACGCGAGCTCGAGGGGGCGATGCGCCGCGACCGAGTCAAGCAGCGCGAGGTCGGTCAACAAGGGAACATGCTGCGGTCTGCGCTGGTTGGGTGCGATTCCAATCCGGATGCACCGAAGCTGGAGTACACAGGAGTTATGACCAAGTGGATGGCAACTATGCGCGAACACTTCGCTCTTCACGTCATTCGGCGTACAGTTGACTCGGTCAACAACCAAGGCCAGAAGATTTTTGGTCTCAAGCCGTTCACCGAACACTTCTTACTCGTCAAGATGTACCCTTGGGAGACTGCAAACTTGCATCGAATCGCCAAAAACCTCATGAGCGACAACCCACTAGCCACCCTCCTCGGTGCTGCAAAGGTATGTTGTCATTCCTTCCACCGTCTTAGATGGACGCCACACCATAGCCTCATCATGTGAACATGATGCACCGCTCTCCAAGACGGGCTGCACTCAGTCTGCATGTTATTCAACTCATATGCTGATTTATTGCAGAATTTTTACACAGAATTCCGACAATCCATGCTGTACCCTCTAGCGACGGAGGAGGGATGCACGCAATGGGTCAAACCGGCGTCGAAGGAGGCGTGGCTTGATGCTCGCCACACTGTCAAGATGGAGGTGTTGGCCGACATCGTTTCTTACCATCTCGAGCACGATGGTGCGCGTCCGTTGACAGTGCAGGACGATGGTCAACACGTCTTCCCTGCCGACAATGCGCTCCAAGAATCTGATCAGTACCCTGAATGTGATAGAATCGTCATATATTCCGCATTCCCGAGCGCTAATCCGGTCATCATGGATGTAAGTCTATCATATATTCATCACTCATTCACAGCTGTTCCTTGCTAAATTTTCGCTGATTAGGTCCTTGATCTGCATGGAATTAAATGCGTCGAACTGCACGGCAAGATTCCTGTCAGGAACCGGCGATTCGCACTTGATGCATTCCGCAAATCCACTCGCAAGAACGGACCCCGTGTCCTCATTCTGTCAAACGTCGGTATGGTCGGGCTGAATCTGGCTTGTGCGAACATCATGATCATGGTGGTAGGTCATACTTCGTGGTTCTACCCTGCACCGCATCGTCTAACGATCTTCAGGATTCCACTTGGTCGGCGCTTGATGATGAGCAGTTGCGCGGTCGAGTTTACCGCTTCCCACAGCAAAAACCCGTCCACATCTATCGATTGATCGCGGCCCACACTCCGGACGTATTCCTCAACAACCTGGCCTTTGCGAAGGGACGCATTCATGACGTCTTTGTCAACCACCGGGCCAACGAGGATTTCCGTGAGTCTTTTTGTTTCGACCCGATATCTCTAAATCATACCATCCCTAGTCCACATGTTTTCCCGTGACGAACCTAGCATGCTGTCTGTGGACGATGAGAAATCAGACGAAGACACTGCTCGAAAGGGCAAGGACAAGCAGGCAACTGGATCCAAGCGCAAGGCCATGAGGTCACCGCCCCAATCCCCTTCCAGAGCCGGCTCACCCAAAAAGACGAAGAAGGTCCGAAAAAACACGTCAAACAATGCCGTCGAAGACCACGCCGGCAACACCAAGGGAAAAGGAAAGGGCAAAGCCACCAACGACGTTATGGACGTTGACCCTGCACCACCCACCTCCGCCACACGCGTAGGAAAGAATGAGGGCAATCGGAAGGCAAAAACGAAACCCAAGGTTGTGCCCCCTCCCACACCCGCCCCCCCTGCTCCCGCGTCTACGCATACCGAACCTCTCCCTCCTGCTCCCTCCAGTTCTACAGTTGTCGCCCCCTCTCAACTTGAGGAGGACCCTATCGTGGCAGCGGCAGCACTCGACCCAAACTACTGGAAGGACCCCTGTGAAATCGAGGCCGAAACGAATCTCGCATTCGACAAAGAGCCTCCTCTTTCACCCCTGTTCTCAAAGAGCCCCACCCCAGAGCCTACCACCCAACTGGTGCCTCCCCCTGCCAGGCAAGCTGTGCGCAACAGCGGTACTAACAACAATCCCGACAATTCGCTGGAATTTGGTCCTGGCCATCCGACTAGCTTTAGTGCGGGAACTCGTGGTGCTCGTGGTGCTCGTGTTGCTCGTGGTGCTCGTGTTGCT
Organism: Harrya chromipes; assembly: GCA_038091155.1. Classification (NCBI taxonomy): domain Eukaryota; kingdom Fungi; phylum Basidiomycota; class Agaricomycetes; order Boletales; family Boletaceae; genus Harrya; species Harrya chromipes. Next base: position 28,903 of record JBBPNX010000089.1, read on the forward strand.
CGTGTTGCTCGTGGTGCTCGTTTCGTTCGCGGAGCTCACAGACAGTAGTCGTTTTTTCTCTCTTTTGTCTTGTGAAGATGCCTCCTAGATGTATTTGATGACGTCGAAAGGTTGGAATGAACATCATGCCGCATTGGATTATATGTATCGCAGGGAGAATGCGCGAGGTGGCGAGTGACTCAGATCAGACGGTAGTGAGCCCTTGTGAGCCTCGGCCGGGGACGACGACTATTATTTTCCCCTAGATACAGGTTGACAATTATATATATTGTATCGCGATGGTCAGTGCACGACCTGGGGCACCAAGCACAACATAGGTTTCACCTTCCTTTCAGATCGTCATACACTGGGGTTATGAATACAGAAATTTTCTACTCTACACGCAAGCTTCACTGAACACTTAAAAAAGCACCGGGACGTCAAACCCGGGAGTGCACCCGCGCCTGCACCATCGGCTGGTCCACCCATGCAAGCGCGTATAGCAAGTACGTCGCAATACTGACGCCGTATCTTCCAACTAATTTAACCGCTCCTTGCACAGAAAACATGTTTCCAATCATCATGATCTCGTCATCACCCACTGTGCTGATCACGATGTACAACGTAAAGCGGTTCTTACAAGAAGCTGTGTAAGTTGCATGAACGCGCAGCAGCAGCAGGCAACCCTCGTGCCGAAGACCTTCTCCCCATCGATAACCGTCGTGACTCACCCACTGCTTCTGCAGCCGCCTTTTCCTCTTCCTCCAATGCATCCACTACATCGTCTGCGGCTTCCTATGGTGCTGGAGTTGGGACAGTACAGAGATATTCCATCATCGATAGTACTGACGCACTCCAGAATTTGGAGCGGACGCGTGGGAGAGGGTCATCTGTGTAATGTCCACCGGCCAGGCGTGGCAATTCAGGCCGCACGAGTGGAACGAACCACGGACACTGTTCCATCATGGTACAACCTTGCACTGTGGCTTGTGACTTGATGGGGAGCTCATTCTCGGCGGATAGTCAAAGGGATATACTTTACGTGGGCAAACGATCCGCCCAACGCAAAGATCAAGGACTGGAATGTGACAGAACTCAAGGTGGGTTTTACCTCATGTTTGCCAGTGATTTCACTCACATGTTTTTTGCTCGTCAGATCGACCCTCACAGAAGACACCTCGACAACTTGAAGTCCGTGGTAGCTCATTTTTGGAAAATCATTGACGATTGGATGCTCACCGACAAACCATGCCTACTCAAATCATGAGCAAAGTGGGTCAAGGAAGAGGTGACCTAGTATGTGATGCAGGTTGTTAGTTTGCCCCCGCTTGTGTACATATCGACCGGCTTATGTTGATCTCTCACAAATTAGTACTAACAAGTAAAACGACATTGCAGATTCCAAACGGCCCTTAGAATTGCGAGAAACAAAAGTGTCATAGCCCAGATCAGATGGGGCAGTAGTAGTATGGGGTGGGTACATTAAGGTCATCCGGTAACTCCAAGACTGGCAAGCTTCTTGCGAATGTCCGCTTCTCCCTCCATCTTCTTGAGCTGTGTAGCTTCGAGACGTTCGCCCCGTTTCGCCTTTTCCTTTAGCTCTTCAATGGCTTTCAGATGTGTTAGAAGAGACATTGTGGCACGTCAGTCACGACCATGAGAAGGTCGTGGAATAGGACAATGCCTACCTTCTTGTTCAAGTCTGCACCTTTTTCGCAACAGGATCTAGCTGGTCTGCGCAGAATGTCGGTGGCACGGATGTCGTCGCAGGTTCTGCCGCACTCTCATCCTTGACACCGTTCGCTGCCCCACTGAGTCCACTCGTCTGAACATCCAACGACGGTCTCGCAGAGTCGCCCCCAACGGGTGTCACCGTACCCAACTCCTCACCCCTCTCACCCTTCTTTTTTTCCCTTCTTTTTCCGTTTCTTGTCTTGTCCTTGCCCTAGCACCCGCAGGTGGTGTGCATGGTGCAGCACTGGGTAGTGTCGCACTCCCGCTCACCGTGCCACTTCCTGTAGGCACCCGTGGTACCCCGCCCTCGTCCTCACACTTGAAGATAGCCAGTGTGGCGAGTCCCCGTACGCCAGGGGGTTGATAAGCACCTGCGGGTTTGGTAGCCACAAGCTTAAACATAAGTGCAGCAGCGAGAACGCTCGGCGAGGGCTGGGGCGCCGGCGGAATGGTAGGACCAAAGGCGGGTGTTTGGTCGACAAGGGTAGGGCGTTAGCTGGCTTGATAAGTTCATCGATGGCCTGGACGTGGACTAGTGGACCGGTCGTGTGCCAGATCTTAATACCATTGTCGATGCGCAGGCGAGGAGACAGCGTTGAAGATAAAAGGAAACGTCCGTCAGGAGACCAGGAGCAGTACGACGTGTTCAGGGCTTCGATGGTGCATACTTTACTCAGCATGCGTCGGTCAAAGACGTCAATCTTCCCTGCGAGGTTACCGAATCCAGCGAGGAAGAGAATGCGACCCTGAGGATTGAACGAGATGGTGTTGTGTGGCACTGATCCAAAGTCGTGTAGTGTGGACGCGTTGGTCAAAATCATTGTTTTGGCAGGCATATCTGTCGAGAATACCTGAACTCAAGATCTCAACGAGCAGCGAAAGCAACTCACAGCCGTACACCACTCCAAATTCTTTACTGTTTGGGCTCCGTGCAACGTCATGGATAGGTCCTTCCTTGTCGAGAGCGACGCGACAATCGAAGTTTCCAGCTGTGCTGAGAAGATACTTGGAAGTCTCTCTGTAGTAGCTCACGTTGGAGTTGTCAACCTCGGTCTGAGCGACGACCAGGGCTTGAGTTCCGAGATCGTTCCACTTGATTTGGGCACAATCGGTCTTGTAAAAGGTCTTTGAACACGTCGGGACACCGGAAAAGGCGAGAAGACCCAGGCCGTATATCTTGACGTTCGCAGGTGCACCCTAATAATCGGCAATTATTAAACGTGTATGATCAGAAACGGTCCTCATCCGAACCTTTTTCTCTCCAACAAAACTGCGAGAGATGGATTCAATCCAGGACTGAGTGATACCATTGAGGCGCCTTCGACTCTCAGTTTTTCAACCATACCTTTTTCCAACTCAGCAGGACGGAAAACCTGCACCTCCTATGAGACAAGGAAAACGGCATGTGATCTTGAGATAGTATAGTGAAGATCCCATCCTTCCTGGGAATTTTGAGTGAAAGGGATCAATTCTTCGCCGGTGGAGACGGAGAAGACGTGGAGGTTCTTGTGCTGTGCGCCGTCCTCGACCTTGACTGGGGGTGAAAACAGATATGAAATCAATTATCAGGCGATGAGACGAACACGAGGCAGAAATGAGGTAGTATTTGCACGTACCTACGAGCCCAGGTGGAGATGTAGGTTCCACGGGGGGAGAACTGGAGCTCGACGATATTGGGAATGCTCAGTTCTTGCAATAACGTGGCGCCCTCTGCCTGGAAGATTCGCACGCTGGATTGAACAAGCGTAAACAGGAATCAAAGAACGAGGTAAAGAAACACGAGGCAATACGCACGCGCTTGGAAGCGCATAAGCGAAGAGCCAGATATGAAATTACCGAATGACTGGTGATGCAAAGGCGAGCACTTCCTGTGTGTAAGAGAATAGCCTTGGCTTTGCGAGGCCAGGCGACAACAATGCCAAAATAATCTTGGCAGTATATTGGGTGTTGGAGCGAATCTGACAACGCTGGAAACAACGATGGTGAAGGGACTCATGTACGCTGCAGAAGGTTGGGGGAAGTGGAAAACCGGAATAGGGCGTATAGCCTGGTGTTGTCCGGAGTGTGTCAAGCTATGAAAAGGTGGTCATGGTCAAATCACAACCATGAAGCCAGACAGAGTACGCACTTGATTTCGTGGATAACCCACTTGACAACTTGCTCTAAATCCACATCACCAAAGTCAACGATAAAACTTTCCTCCTAGCTCTAGCAGGACGCCGTACCACGGTACCAAATAGTATTGATGATATCTGGGGAGAATCCTGCTGCTTCGACGAGGGTCGTGAAGAGAGCAGTGGAGGGAGAGGTAAGCTCGGAGGGTTTAAGGACGATGGTGTTGGCAGGGGCAATCTCAGGCTTGAGGCAGAGAAAGAACGCAGTTGGAATGGATCAAAAAATTTATGGAAAGGAAGAGGAAGGAAAGATGTAAAACGAACCACAGAATCAATGGGCTCATGACACTTCCGATCGCTCCAGCGACACTACAAACAGGAGGGTTGCGTGTGGGCATCCATCTTGGTGACACATTGTCGCGTTGTGCGTTGCAGGAAGGGTGAGGTGGATCACGCGTGGACATCCAGTTGCCAGTGGGTGCCACATGGTCCGAGTCGTAATATCGTGCACATGCGTGCGTCTTGGTGTCATGTCGTTTCAAGTTGGACATTGACAGGAAGGACGGTGGTGTTGCAATGGCGAAGTCTGGAGGATGGAGGCGTACGTGCGCGTCAGTGATCATTATGGCCGTAAAGAAGGCGATGGGCTGGTGGCACATCGTCGTCAGACTCGTCACAATCAAGGGGTATGCACTGTATAGAAGCATTTTGCGTGTAAGTCGTCACGTGCCGCCATGTGATGAGTCTGTTAACGTTGCTTGCGACCAATCTTGAATCGACCCCTTGAAGCTTCAAGTTGGAATGGTGATGCGGCCCTGCGGCCTGCCTTTGATTGCGCGTTCCCAGTGACTCCCAGCCTCAGGCCAAGCCTGAGTCTGCGTACATACTAACTCTGACCCACTCCGAGACCATCCACGTCACCATCAGCATGTCCGACTCGGAGTCACTGTGCTTTTTGGGTGAGTCCCTCTAGCCCATTTTCTACGTTACAGGGCACTACCACGCCCTGCTCAACTGCTGTATCGATGCACTGAGAAATGATGTCAGCCAAGAAATAATATGACTGCTGGCATTACAGACCCATTCAAATCCGCACGAAGGCCCTGGAATATACTTCCGCATGACGCTGGCCGGTTCTCGTCATCGGCGAGGCTCTAATCAAACACATCTTTGCCAATCTTCGTATTAGGTATAACGAGGTTTCATCAACGCAAAGCGCATTCAAGGAAACGTGCGTAAAGGCGTGATGTGTGAGCATTCGTCGAGCACTACTTCTTGCAAAGTGGTGATGGGCCGGCTAATCCAGTCGAATACCTCGTTCTCCATCTCTCGGGTGAGCATGTGAAAAGATTCAAGTTAGAGAAGCTATTTCGGGTACTGAGTACAATGAGTTCCCTTCGCGAAGAGGGAGGCGAACCTTGAGCAGAAAGCAGAAGCAAACGAGACGAAGATGAAGTGAACTGTACGCGAGATTAACCGGGACGATCATGTATCAAACATAAACAAGGCTTACCGTTATGGGAGGAATGCATCAGGCCACTTGGCGCAGGAACATTAATCATAGGGAACGTTGGTAGCGCACCACAGAGTGATATTAAATCAAGCCCATCATGAAGCTGATTCGTTGATTCACTGACCGTCGAAGATCCAATGGTATGCGCAATCACAACTTGAAGATACGACAGTCGCAGAGCCGGGATCTGTTTGAATGCCGGGACAAGGTTTTCGGTATCGTCGAGAACATCCTGCGAAAGGTGCTCAAGCTGGTCAGCGCTGTACTGATTCATCGCGTCAGATTCTTGATCCTCCAGCAACAGGCTCGGGTGTGGGTTGTCGGTTTGTTGAGGTGATACAGTAGGAGAAGGTGGGCGACTCGGGTTCGGAGACCGATCTGACGGTGCATAAGCCGGAGGGTCCCCCAAGCCAAAGTCTAGTGGGTCTTCCAAGTCATCGTGATTGTCGCTGATCGCATCACGAGGCGACTCACCAAGTATGACCCCAGACGGCCCAGGAAGGGATTAATCTCCAATCAAGGTAGAATCGGAGTGATTCGACGCGTCGTTGGCATGGTCATCGTGTGTGTTCGAGTCCATGTTTTCGTTGGCCATGTCATACAGAGAATCCAAGTCCAAGTCGTTTACTAGCGAGGACTCTTCTCGTACTTGTCCTAATGGTGGCTCCGGGTCGTTTGTCGGGTTCTCAGCCTGAGTGAGAATGTCTGAATGGTTCATCGGTGCGCTCGCAGCTCGATCTTGATCAGAGTCCTTGTGGTGTCGCCGTTGTGTGCGGATGGTGACAAGAGTATGATACCCGTCGACTGTACCAGCGTATTTCGAGCACATACATGGTACCAGGCTACCCTTTTTCCTCTACCACGGAGCCTCTAATTACCATCGGTTAGATAACGGAAGCGTCAAGCACTCACCATCGCTTGCTCGACTTCGATCTTTGATATCTTGTACAGGCGCGTGTCGGAGCCTGGGACTTAATGTATTTCACGATAAGATCACTTGTAAAATTTAAAATTTAATTAATCGGAGCAGCTAGCTAAGTGTTAGCGGGCCGAAGCGCGTGTGTTACCATCCGCTTGAATTTTTGCAGACGGAGGCTAACGTAGTAGAATCTGCGGCAGCATTGCCATGCGAAGGGGGCGATTGGTCGATCCAGCTCGCCCTTTGAATGACCAATCTGCCAGGGATTGAGGAGACGAACGATAAAATTCTTTTTGTCCAACTTGAGCACGCTGAACCGAGAAGGAACCATCGCCATAGATAAATACATAGTAAGAAGTACATCACCGAAGGGTTTCGTATTACTCGTAATAATACAGCTCGGCAGTCGAAAATGCAAAATAATGAGGTTCAGCGTGAAATAATAGCACCGTAAACACAGACCTCCCAACTCTTTCAGCACTGCAATAAAGTCAAATCACAACAAAACATGTCTGTATTTACACTGTGGTTGTGAAACAACACCGGTTGTAAGAAGCGAAAGTGACTCACCATTTTTACACACACTGTTGGATGGTCACTTTCTCAAGCTGCATGAGATATTGTCCGTCGAGAGAAGAGTGTGGAACATCGCGGAAAAACATTGATCGCATGCCCTCAAGGGTCTCTGGATTCAAAATGTTGGATACGTCCGACTCGATGTCCTCAATGATTTTCTGCGCCTCAAGCATGGTTTGCATGGCACGCTTCTTCTTCAAAATGGCAGAAGACCACCGTTGGGACTGCTCGTTTGCGTAGGTGGCCAAAAAGCCAATGTTTGGCGATACCTGTAAGTGGATTGATTGTATGCCAACGCACGAGCGTGCAATAGAATACCATTTTTTGGTACCACTGCTGAAGGCTGGCATCGTATGCAGTTGTTTCTGGAAGCTTCGACTGAATTGAAGCCTGCCGCTCCCCCGAAACTGATTCTGGTGGTAGGGCCTGGCAAGCTTTTGAGGGAGTTACGGAAGTGGCAGGCATTGTGGAGCCTCTCAAAGTACAGAGAGTAGATGCAGAGGGCGACGATGGGGATGGAAGCACAATCACTGACTCGAATGGTGATGGTGGGGTCTCAGGTGAATTCACGTTGAAGCTGAACGTTGGTGAGGCTTAAGTGGGTAAGCGCAAAGTTTGAGAAGACTCAGAACTCCGACAAGCTGTTCCAGCGCAGCTTAGGTAAAAGGATGTGGTCGCGACAGCGCAGGGCGTAGAGAAATGGATATATTGATTTCATGATGGCCCAGGCACATAACTAAGTCTCGGAAAAAGTCAGTGGTCGCAGTGCAGGAGGCCAAGAAGAATTGTAAATTTATTTAACCTCAGGATGAAATCGACTCATTGGGAAAGGCACAAGTGACTTCAAAAGTGGTGCCAACACCTACATTCCCCGGGAGCACCTCAAAGCGCAGAGGGTAGATGAAGAGGTCGGCGATGGGGGTGACAGCATATTCACTGACTCGAATGGCGCATTGGTGCTGAAGATTGGTGGAACTTAAGTGGGCAAGTGGAAACGTCCGTGGGGATTCTAATTACTACAAAGGGTATGTGGTCGCCACAGCGCAGGGGACGTGGTCGCCACAGCGCAGGGGACGTGACCGCTACCAGAGAAATGGATATATGAATTTCATGATAAGCAGGAAAAGTAAATGGTTGTGGTGCAGGAGGCCAGGAATTCTAATTTTATCCAACCTTGGGACTCAAAGGAGCACAGGGAATTATTGTAAATAGTGCTGCAAGTGACTTCGATTAATAACTTGAATTCTCAGTGTCAGCCTGACGCAGGACATAGTTATCAATGTCAGTACTACTAGCTACTATGAGTGAGGTGCAGCAGTGTGGTATGCAGTCGTGCAGTCATGGCGTGTGAGCGGGGTGTACAGGGTGTAGTGCACTGGCAGCGGGAGAACGCATCAACCTGTTCCCGAATCCCAACAGTATGGATGGATTCAGACTCACCAACTTGAAGAGCGGAATTATGTTCAATAAAAAGGCAGCACAAATGTACAACCTAGCAACGTTATTTAGAAATATAGCTCAAGCATCGTGCTTCATATGACCTTGTCGCTTTCGTTCAAGATGTCGATTGTTTGCCACTACGTGGCTTGACGTGGAGAATATAACTGTATGATAATGCTTTGTGAAGCGTATCTCAAGTCAACATGGGCAAGGACGCGAATGACTCGGACGCGGGGTTCTATGGACAAATGAAAAGACAATCTATTGACATATAGTTCATCTGCCTTTCATACAATTTTTGTCATTCAGCATTCATCACGGGGGAATTGCCACGATTGGTGCAAGCCAGTTAGTATGAACTTGCTATATGGGGAGCTTAGGCTAGGCCTAATACATAACGTATAGGTACTTATGGCTTGCCATCATATGCGCACCGCTAATAAACAGTAAGTTTTGGAACTTCAGTGGGCATCAATGCGTCAATACCGTCATGCTACCAGATCTTCAGCCGAGTGATCGGCGCTCTAGGCACGACCTCCAAATCTCTATGGTACGGCATGTGCGCAGCGATGGCGTTGCCTCAGTTCGCCGTGTCTAGTACGTACCATGTCCCCATATACTCGCACTGGCATGTGGATGCCCCTAAACCTATTACTCATTTGCCATAATCTCATTGTCGTTGCATTCCCACCCCAGCTTCCGAGTTGACGGGTCCAAAGGTCACCGGGTCACGGGTCACCTGTAATTTACCTATTGGAATGCAGTAAGCGGTCATGACGGCGCAGGAGAACGCAACAAAGTGTCGAAATGATTCTATAACAAGGTTCTATTAGAACCCCAGCCAGAAAAGTAAGTGGTCGCAGCGCAGGAGACTAAGAATTAGAAGTTCTATTCAACAGCAGATGAATCAGAACAGAATCGACACTTTGGGAAGGGTAAAGGTGGCACAAATTCAAATGTAGACTCACTATGCATCCCGATAATTAAACCAAACCTTATTACCCAGTGGTACTCGAGATTTCGAGTCGTCCCACAAAGCAACATCTCCGACTGGCAGCATCTTCGTTCACCCATACCTTGACTTCCCAGCCATGGCGGCCAACTTTCCTCAGCCTCAGCTTTTTTTAGACAGTGACTCTGCTGATCACTGGCAGCAGACAGCGGCCCTCAGGCCTGACATAGGACATACATCCACCCTTGAAGACCACCAGCGGGTGGTCATATACACCTCATTCCACCAAAGTGCACTGTATTCTACGAACGATCTTATGGATGTTAGTAGTGCTCTGGCTGATCAGCCGCCGACTGAGAGCCATTTTCCTGGGCCAACTGAATTCGAACAGTTTCACTACCAGTCTCAGGCTGGAGACGGTGGAGAACCGGCACATTACACCCTCGGCCAAGATGATCAGCTCCAGCAAAACTTCCAACATCCCCGTTTGCACCTGGACGACTCTAATCAGCCAACCATGATTAACCCAAACCAAACTGCGACCGTGCCATACTTCCCGCCATTAGTATCCCCTGACCCTGAGCTTCGCGAACAAAACGCCTACCATCCCGGGTCCCAGCTGCTCCCAAATCTTGTTCAGCCCGGCAGTCTAGACTTCCAACCCCTGCAGCAGCAACAGCGATTTGCTGGCGAGGAATACCCTCCTGTGTATCTCACTGCGGACAACGTTCAAGTGACGCAAGCACCGGCATCAGATCTTCATCTCGTGCCGCCTGCCTACAGCTATGCAGCCAACCACCCAAGTACCGCTGATAGTAAGTGGCGAGTTTGCTCTGTCCTCTGACTCCGAGCCCTCCGATCTTACTGACTTTAAATTAGATCAATTCCTTACTTCCCTCACACAGGAGGGTGCGCATCGCCTGGCATACATCTTCATGGACGCGTCGAGCGACATGTGGATTTATGCTTGTAACAACATGGTCGGCAAAGGCGGACCAACCAACAACCTCCTCGACCGAATCATCCACAACGCAGGTTTCCAGCGGATGTTGAAGTCTCCCTACCTGCAGGTAGGAAATCGTGAGTACCTTTGTTCGGAATTTGCCATGCCTACTATCCAGTCTGCTAATACTTCACGAGACAATGTAACTGTGCGCATCCCAGATTGTCCAGGGGGTCGCCAAGTCGTTGAAAAAAGGGTTATCGCTGACCCTAAAGATGCTGATTTCATGCGTGTATTCCGCAACGAAGTATATCCCCAACCACTCTATTCTTCAGACTCATTGACGTATACATGCCAAATATTTTAGCTCAAAGGTATCCCGGATCGCATTTACCAACGCATGTGGAATTCCTCCCTGCGCCTCCTCCAGGCTTCTACTCAGCGAGTCGGAATTTTCCCAAGCAACCCAGGGCGAAATTTGCTTGATTCCGCAACGCAAGCGAAGCTTGAATGGGCGTTCACGCAAAATGATGAGTGGGGCTTCGGCATATTCCACGAGATCATTGAAGACGAGAATGGGTTCCGTCCGGTGAGTGGTTTTCATGCAAGCGATGTACGTTAGTATCTTCACGGTGCTGAACACTATATAGGGCCGTTGGTTTCACAATGCCGAGTTCTTCAACATGCTCCAGGAAGGCATGTTCGACACCTCTTCCCGCGGATGGTTTGGTTTCATAGAGTCTACCACTGACATGGATTCCTCGTGGAAAGCTGTCGAGTGTCCGACCGCTCATCTTTTCGCTTTCGCAATAAGCTGGGTACTCTGCCTCTTGTTTCCTACGGACCATTAGCTAACTGCCCCTGTCCCTCAGATCATCGTAACAGCGCGCTGCGATTTTCTAAAAATGCGGGCAGTCGCCATGGGTTGGGTTTCCAACACCCGAATCGAGGAAGTGAGAGGGTTTACCAAATTCTTAGAAGGTTGGCTGCTTCAATTTTGGCAGCAAGGTGGAGGGGATTCGGAGTCCTTCTTGAGCCGTGCCGAGGCAATTGGTTTTATGCTTCGGTATGGAGCGAGCCCTCTACAGGCGATTTGAAACAGTATCAACGTCCTTGGTGTTTCTTAGCGTGTACTAGTATGCTACGATGTTCAAACATGCAATCATAGTATCATGATGGGTGCCAACTTGAAGGTTCACAAATGTACCGTGTCACGGTATTACCAATTTACCACTAGTAGGCGTAAAATCATAAAGTCAAGTCACTCCACTCATCTTGACAACATATTTCAGGAAAGTCTACAATGATCATGCTCACTCATCCCGTACATCCTTTGGTGTACTTGGTAGCGTTGATCACAGACGCCACGAAGTCTATCTTGGTCAGGACTCAGGTTCGTCACGGTAGGATAGCATACTCTGAATATGACCCACTGATTCTATGATCATGGATGTATTTGGCAGGCTTGTTCGCTCATAGCTCATAGCTCGTCTCGATCATTCACGTCGTGCAGTATGTGTCGACAACCTTTGTTCTGCTGTAACTCATGGCAGATTTGGTTGCCTTGGTCAGCTAATTACTCCGCTCACATTGATCATGCTCACCCAACGCTACAAGTCACTGATGGACATGGCAAGCCTGTCCACACGAAGTCATAATAGCATACTTTGATCATGGCCCACTAACGCGATTATCACTGATATATTTGGCAGGTCTGTTCACTCATAGTTCACCGCTTATCTCGATCATTCATGTCATCCAATGTGTCGTCAACCTTTGTCCTCTACTGCAATCCATGGCGGCTTTGGTTGGCTTGCTTAGCTAGTGATGGACAGGTTCGGTTCGGTCCGGTTCAGCAGAGATTTTCCTGAACGCTGGACCGAATGATACGTTCGGTTCAACCTGATCTCTGAACGCCGGACCGAACGGATGGTGAACGTGACCGCACGTTCGGTTCACGTTTGAACGCGTTCAAGCGCTAGATGGAATCACTTCCTCATCGACATCACCGACGATATGAGCTCGTTCGATTTTTCGACATGGACACCGCAGCTCACAGACACCCAATTCGAAACACTCGTGATCCACGCTACCACCTACGCACTCGCTCACGGTCTCGCCTATCACCCGCCTGCATCTTCCCAGCCGCCTTTTCCTTCCTTCGCCATCCACGCTCCCATATCGCTCCTGCCTACCTCCGTACCGCGCACGCTCTTTCAGAAAGCATAACGACTTCAATCGGTCTACAATGTCTTGTACACGCGCGTCGCAACCGACGATGTGTTTCTGGATCGGGTCATGGGAGCCGAGATAGGCGTCGGTCAGGCGGACGAATTTGTTAGAAGACTGTGACAAGGATGGAGATCGATCAGGGAGGAAGGCATCGTGCAGGTGAATATACCTCGCTGTGTGATGTGTGAGCGATGCTCAATGTGTCTGCAAGCCGTTGCATCTTGGTCTATTTCATTCAGATTACCTGCTTCACACTGGGGAGGGTGATGTGCTTGGCCTCAAACAGGTGGAATTGAACACGATATCCTCCTCACTTGGCCCTCTTTCAGATAGAGTGGCCGCGATGCACAGGTGAGTCAATTCTTAACCTTGGATTCGGGTGCCTCGGCGGTGGCTGAGCTTCGCGAGACATGGATGCCCATGTGGGCACTCGATACAGAGACACTCCCCAATCTCTCCACCTCTTTCCCGGCCGTGGAAAGAAATCCTGGTGAACCTATCGGGACGACGCTCGCTCGTCGACACGCCGACAAACTCGTGCTGAAGCCCCAGCACGAAGGCGGTGGGAACAATATCTACAAGGGACTCGAAGGGAGACATACCTGCATTTTTAGATGGACTCTCGGCGGAGGAACGAAGGGCGTGGATCGCGATGGCAGCTCAGTTAAGTAAATCACTCCGCTCACCTCGATCATGCTCATCCAATGGCACGATCACCGATATATATGACAGGCCCGTCCACATGAAGTCGTCCCGCTCAGCTTGATCGCATGTGTAGGGAAGTCTACATCGACTACATTCACAAAACCCTGTCATCACCGATGGTATTGTCCATGTGGGAAAGAGTGAGTATACCTTGGTCATGTCTCCCCGGTGCTACAATGCATTGTATGTCTGGGACATTTGCAGATGGGAAACTACATCTGGACGGTGTTGCAATGTCTCGCAATGCGCGTGACTCTGAGGACTAGAAATTCTATTATATCAACTGGTTGGCATTATTCACCGTAGGTATTTAAATACTGAACTCTTGCCACTGTTTCTAGGTTCATGGACCGTGATATGCTCATGCGATATCGCTGGGGAATTGCTGTGGGACACGTATATACCCATCTTTCAAAGCTCGCCGAGGACAGCACACAGCAGAATTCTCAGTCAGAGTCCGACAATTACCCTTCAGATGATCAGGTTAGCTCGGAACATCGTAATGGCATGCCCACAGTCGTCAATCGGCTCAATAAATATGATGCAGGGGATGATCTGGGGGAGGTTAGCGGTGATGAGGAATTATGGAAACACTGGGACAAGCTTGTCAGCGATGAGGACAAGGATCGGGGTTCAGACTCGGATTCCGGCATCCTAGTAGATGCTATTTACGAACCAGATAGTGACCGAGACGGCCACGGTGACGAGGGCTTGGACTTCGATTTTTACGAGTTCTAGTGCTTGTTTTCATAATATTAATATGTACCAAGGGCTCCCCAGATCGGCAAGCTAGACCGCATTCAAGCTGATGATCTCGTAGGGTGACGAAACTCGTGATTTTTCAAGTAACATTGCATGCCATTCAAGCCCGCCACGGCACACGCCATGAATCCAAAGGGAGGGGGAAACACGCACAACAAGGACGAGGAGCTGGCAATGACCAGCACCCACCGTGGCGGCAACACACATGACAAGCACGGGGAGCTAGCAATGACCAGCACCCACCATGACAAGTCCGAAAGGAGAGGGA
>JBBPNX010000090.1:0-31370 GCA_038091155.1 Harrya chromipes
TGATTAGCCCCGTCTCGTGCCGGCCTCAATTGCTCAAAGTCCTCCCGTTGCTTGTCTCACGCTCTATTGCGTTCACTTGCAATTTCGTTCCTGCGCGACATACGGCATGAACTAGAATCGTACTTTGTCTCATCTCTCACCCGCTGACCAACGCTACGCCCGTCTTACTCACATCCGCCGTGTTCGTAATCTCAAGTTGTCAATCTTGATGAGGAATGGAAGCTTCAAGTTTGCAAGGATCCAAGAGCCACTTTTCGTCCGTGCGAGTCTAGCTGCTGTTCTTGGCCGTGGCACGTACTTCATCTCTTGGCCTTGTGCATGCACTCTTCTCGTACCTGGCCCGATAAGTTTCAAGGAGGCATGATTTATTTCCCGATTTACCTGGACCTGAATTTGCCTTGACAAGTTGCGATGTTTTACTTGGCGTTACCAGCCGTGAGTCGCAAGCATCCATAATCAACTCAGGCTCTTTGTTTCCGCTGACATGTTTACCTTGGCTCGCGAGATGAGAGGTCGAGTGTGAGCGACAGCGACTCGTCGTGTCCACGGTAACCCTACCCTACCCTCGGTAGACAATGCCGCTGTAAAATCGTCACTTTACCGTCGCGTCTCGGGTGGGCAAAAAATGTCCGGGAACCTTTTATTTTTCTTCTCGCCGTCGATCTGCCATATTCATCCCAATTGTACGTTACAGTTTGGCATCCCGCTCTCTAACGTGATCAGAAGTGATAGCTTTTTCTCACTGAACCACTGTTTATTCCACCGCCGGGATCGATCGATCGTAAGCCTCACCCCATCGCGATAATACAGCAAGCCTCCGCCAAGGTCGCACTGCACTTATACCCTTGAACGTGTACGTATCCAAACCTTGCCATGCCACATCCCGCCACCGATCCAGAAACGTACTAAGCCGAACGTGAGAACTTGAACCTACCGAACTACCGTCCCAACGTTTCCGAATCGACGGCCCATCGTCGCATTACCCAGGTCCAGCGTCGGTCCTCTGGACGATGCGTTCTCTCGTGTTTCACGTCAGCTGTCAGGTATTCGCGTATGCAAATGTGAGATTACTGATGCAACTTTAGTGGTGATCGTGATCGTAATAAGTGCCCCGGAAATAGCCGGGCGCAACACTGTTGGGCCCGGGCCCCGGTGCACACATGCGCGGCGTCTTTGGTGAGTTGGTCTGTGATCAGAACCAAGGGAGGCGCGCGCGTCATGACGATGACGCACCGGTCGACCATCGGTCGGCAGGTTTTGATCCGTATGCGGTTTGTCTTGCAAAGAACACCTGGCGGTGGGTACGCTTTACAACATCGGACTGTATTTCCCCACCCCACACCCACATACGCACATATCGCTTTCGGTTGTGGCCATTTTCTCAGAAATCTGGGGTACGGGCGGGTCATCCGTACCATACCCATGGGTCGGTATAAAGATGGCTTTGTGGACGTCATGCGATCTAAATGAGGGACCATTGATACAATCGAAATATCGTCTTCTTGCCATCAAAACATGACCTTCGACGCCATGAGAGGTAGCATGTCGATGCGGGCGCATATGGCGAATATCCCTCATCAACCACCAAACAGAGAACCATTGTCACCGCAGCTTGGCATACAGCTCCCGTAATCGATACCAGTGTCCAGAATCAAAGTACACATCTTATTTGGATAAAGGGTGTATTGACCAAAGTGGCAAACGAGAGACAGCGTGTGCAGAGTAAACGTCCAGCGGCTTTCATGTCAATGAGTATAGAAAATATGCATTATATGATCAATGAATGCAAGGGAGCTGGTGATACAGAATTGAGGCTTAAGAAAATAATCTGAATGACTGCCTTACTGACTGGACACCATCCAGTCGAAATTGGAGAAGGGTATACAATAAATTTCAGTCGGAGGATGCAATGCAGAGAAGTGGTATGTACTAGCGCACTCGGCGATGCTTTAGTTTAGAAGAGCTCGAATGTGAACTTGGAGAATACAAGGATCTTCGGAGCTTGCGAGGTAGAGGCGGAAGCAACGAGAGGAAGCTCATGCGCAAATAGATGATCTGGGGTGTTCACAATGAATGCTAGTCCACAGTTGCAGTCGGAGAGAGACGTACCAGGCGTATGTCACCCAATGATCCAATAACGATTAAACGGCGAATGAGTCTAAGCAAGATTACGCGTCAAACATCAGAATGACGTGAGCCAGGAGTGGAGAGTCCGATAAGGGAACAGAAGACGTAGAAACGCATAGGTAGAACTAAATGGCGGAGTCGATGAGGCTTCAGATATATACATCGGGAGCGGTTGCAGGTGAACGACGAGAAACGGATAATTATATGATTCGATGGGCGCGATGTACCCTTTTAATGGGATGCGGTGGAACTTGCGTCTCTTGAGCGAATGGACAGCTGTTTCCCTGAGCCACGGAAGACACCTAGTGTGAAGGTACGGGCGTGAGATTGTTGCGTGACACGTCAACAGCTTCGGTTGACCCTCTCCAAAAGAAACAAAAGTCAAGGCCGAGATGAAGACTTGGCCCATAGGATGAATCGAAGAGAGACGAGCAGGGCTTCGCGATCTCCGCTCTGCACTCTCCCCACCATCTTTCTGACCACATGCATGCGCGCATATGCGTACACACAGGGGCCGGACGCTTCGAACGCTTACCGCGCCTCGACGTCCACATGTCGGCTGATTTTCTCGACGCCAGCTCCAAGGGCAGTTTTTCTGCTGATGTCCTGTAAAAAGTGTTCATATAGGGTTGTTAACACAAGTAAATGATTTACTTGCGCTTCATCTTCGTCATCATCTACATCACCTTCGTCGGAATCTCGGCTTAGTTCCTCTTCCCCGCTGGATGAATTCGTCGTCTCTGCGTCTCCCGAACTCAGAGTCGCTTCTTGCTCAAATCCTCCATCACCAGTATCTTCGCCGATCTGGGAGAGTTTGTGAGACACAGATGCTGTGAGAGCATGAGGCTCCGAGTGACCAAGTAAAAAGGTCGGATTTGAGACATTAGCAGACAGGCGGACAGCTGTAAGGACGTGATGGTCATGGTGATTCTTTGACGTGGCGGCCGGGAGAACAAGAGGAGAGTCAGGTTTGGAGGATTGCTCGTTGATCACAGTAGACGGTGGCGTAGCACCAAGGTCGTGCGACTCCGAAACAGGTGATGATGTTATCTTCACATCTATGACGCTGGGCGATCTTGAGGTGGTGGGGGACGTAGTGGGTGTCGTCAGGTCGGTCGATGCAGAAGACGTGCACGCAGTTAAGGAGGTGGTAGTGGATGCGGTGGATGTATACATACTGGCGTCCACTGATTCACGGCTCCTTCTCCCTTCTTGCGTCTTCCTTTCGAGTTCCTTGGCCTCTTGCTCTAACCGGGCTTTTGCTTCCTTCTCTGCGCGACGTCTCTTAACCCACCCCATGCCACTGCCATCGTCATCTTCACTTCCAGTACCGACATTTCCCATGCCACATTCGGGGACATCGGTGGACATTCTCCGACGGGTAACAGGGGAAGAGGGTCGTGCACCGCTGCCCCTGCCGCCACCAACGGTGACAACGCCAGTGGCTGTTCTGGGACGTGATTGATGGGAACTTGCAAGCAACGCACCACCACGTTCGCTCCTCTGCAACCCTCTCCACATGTCACTCGCAACCCCATCAGAGGCCTGGACACTTCCCATTCCGCCATAGCCCCACTCGACGAATTCAGGATCTTCGCGAACGTTGGCAAAGGGATTGGCGAGAGTTTGAGCTGTGATGTGTGTGTGGGAAGGTTGCGCGATTGAGGAACAGCGCATATACTCACCAGCGTATCTCTTTGCACCATATATTCGGCCATTCAACATTTTAACCTGCTTTTTGGGAGGTGCGAGAAGAGAACTCGGGGCAGTACTTGGACGAGGAGGCGGTTTGTCATTGGGGAGCATCTTGACGGCAGAGGTGTGTCGACCACCGCCAGCACCAGGAGACATTGCGGAAGAAGAAACGCGACGCTTCCTCGGCGAGTCAGGAACGGCAGCAGCGTTGTGGGAATGACTAGAATCATCTTTGAAATCGCGATTCCCGGTGCCGAGATTCATACTTAGACCTGAACCAGTAGTGGCGGAGCGGTGGTGGGATTTAAAGGGACCAGAAGGCCTTGGGGGAGGGGATGATGGGCGGGGAGTGCGAGCACTACTTGTTGATCCTGAGCGGGTGCGGAAAAGGGTGAGGATGTCTTCTGTAGAGATGCGGCGAAGCTTTGTAGACTGGGAAGCGGGGGAATTGGGGAAGGAGGTGGTGGAACGGGAATCTGGGTGGGAGGGGGTCCGGGAGAGAGAGGGCTCAGAAGAGGAGCCAAAGCTGCGGAGAAAAGAAAACCGACGGAGGAGCTTCGAAGTTGGTTTTTGGACGTTCTTAGAGGGTGTGTTGAACGATGAACGGATGGTTGGCGTTGAGCGTGCACTGGAAGCGGTGGAGACCGGGGAAACGGTGGGAGAGAGGGCGACGAAGCCATCAGGGAGGTCGTCTAGAGCGGAGACAGGCTGCTTTGAGTACAGCGGGAGATCAGAGGAAGGGTCGAAGAGGTCTCTGCGGGGATCTGGGAGAGGGGCGAAGCGTATGCGACGTGAGGAAGGGGCAGAGATGGAGGCAGTGGAGAGAGGATGAAAGTCGGGAAATGAACCGGAGGAGGAGGAGGAGGAAGAGGAAAGATCGGGCTGAAGAGAGGGAAGAGGTGCGGAAGAGGGAGATGGGGAAGGGAAGGGAGTAGGATGAAAGGGACGGTGGAGGATAGAGGTAGTAGTGGTGGTCATGATGGGGGTGGAGTAAAGGAACGAACCACACAAAGGATGAATAGAGGAAAGACTCGACTCGACTCGCACCGTTTCCTTTTCTATTCATTCCCTGCCTGCTACACCATCACTGTCCGGGGTCCTACTATCCTGGCTGTGTTTGGAAGAGATCTCAGATTCGATCACTCACTGCAGTCTCCCCTCTTCCACACGACCCCTTCACCGCGTCCGAACTCCCCCTATTATCCCTTTTATGTCCTTTTGCTGCGTTCCGCAGACAGAATTCACCTGCAGGTCTGCAATTCTGCAATATTATGCCCGATGACTCACCAGTCTCTAAGATTGTGCAACGCGCGTGCTCGGCATCCTCGGAACGACAATGTTGGTAATCGATTCTGGGAACGTGTCATGCATCTCTGATAAGGACCAACATAAACCCACTCTTGCCGCCACCAACTCTATCCTCTTACGGGCGTCAATTCGACTCCCTCGGTCTCGCTTCTCTACTCATCTTACAGCCACGCTCCACCAGCCCGATTGCGTGCTACATACACTCGCTGACGTGTATTCCTCCGCTCCGGCCCCGTCTTGCTGTCCCCTCTGACTCTTCTAGGTCCATAATTGCCTTTTAAACCCACTTTGGTCTTCCGCCAGCTGCTACCACTCCCCGCCCTGCCGTGATGCGTACACGCATCTGTTGCGGAATAAGCCGGTAACTGACATGTGTATAGCTTCTGTGCCGATCGTTTCGTTTCGCAGGTTGTGAATGTGCGGCTCTGACCATCGTTTCCTCTCACGCAAACCGTAACGACAACAAGACTCAACCTGTCGAGAATTTATTCTGCATTTCCACGACGATCGGTTCCCACTGATGAATCTTCAACACCGGTATCGGCTGTCCATTCACGGCGATTAATTCCTCACAACTTTCTACATCACTCGCCAGGTCGGCATGACACACGGCCCATCACGTAACTTGTCCTAGGTTTCTATCCAACCAAATATGTGCTCTGCTTATCATACATACTCCGCAGACACCTGGATATATAATTGACAAATGCGTACACCCGACCGCTTCGTCGATCACCTTCGCCAAACGCTCCATGCACGTGTCCATGGTGGTATGCCACTGGTTCCGATTGTGTCAGGGTTGCGAAAAGGTTCAGACATACCATGAGAATCTCATCTTCCTCGACCGCCGAAAGAAGCCACCACCTTCGAACAATCACCACATACCCAAAAAGGCAAATTCAGCTATCATCTCATCAGTGTTAACGTTCAGAGCTGACAAACCTTTCACCCGGATCGACTTCTTTTAGTCTTGTTCTCGTAGCAAGTGTTATGACACCATCCCTTCGGACCCTTCCCGTTTCAGTTAGTCCCTTTGCTGTGCCGTTTCTCGCACCTTAATTTTTTCAAGCATCCCAGTGATGCGGCGTTCAGAGCTCGCGTCTCGTCTTAGCTCCAATGGTTATAAATAAGGAATACTATCTATATGTGCACACCATCCGTTACTCTCGCCATCTTCGATTCACTTCCGACGTTCTAATTCGAAGTCCAAATGGGCGCAATTTCTCACTGCCACGAGGCCGGAAAACTACAGAACTCCCTCTCTTCGTACTGCTCAAGCTGACCCCAAAGATAAGATTCCATTTCGCGGCAGCATCCCCACAGACCGCTCCATCCATGTTCTGCTGTGTCCATCCCGGGATCCCGGTGTTCCCTTTCCGCCCCCGTAGCTCCCTTGGCACGTTCGCAAAAGTCCGGATTCTCAGAATAGATTTCATTGAATCTTTTTTGACATTTTTGACGCTTGCTTCACGCATAAAGTCCGTCCGTGGTGGCGTTCACAGATCATGTTGTCCCCACCCTCCTGACAGCAGCACTAACTCACCGTGAATATCCTCAATAGCGCATCCTTGACATATACGAGCACACGACACATCGACTGTTTGCTCGAGGATCCTGTTCGAGCTCATATCGTGGCATCGAAACCCTAAGAATAAAATATGGCTTAGCGTGGTGGTGACTTTTCACCGTCCTAAAAA
The DNA here is from genome assembly GCA_038091155.1 of Harrya chromipes. Taxonomy (NCBI): domain Eukaryota; kingdom Fungi; phylum Basidiomycota; class Agaricomycetes; order Boletales; family Boletaceae; genus Harrya; species Harrya chromipes. The sequence continues at coordinate 6,828 of JBBPNX010000090.1, forward strand.
TACACGCATGCTGCGCTGATGTGCGTAGCGTCCCGTCGGCGGTGTCTCATCGCCGACACTCTGGCTCTCGGGTATCTTCGACGGTCCAGCAATGTGAGTCATCCTCGCAACATGAATGCCGCAATCGTGGTGAGCCATCGTAACTCCCAGATAGAGCTCTGGCAAGCGCAGGACGGTCATCATCTTCCCTTCCAGCCACGTCGCAGATGCGTCTGGTGACAAGTAATACAAGGCTAAACTACCGCAGTGAGATCCGGCCTTATGGACAGACTGGTCACCAGACCTCCACCAGATATTAAAATATGCGAATCCGTCCCGCGCGTAATACGTGTATATGTTGCCGTTGATTAAAGTGGAACTTGCAGCCAAAGATGCCTACACATGCCGATCAAGGCGGACATTGCGAGTTCACAATGGGCAAAAGGCTTATCCAAAAGCCGCACGTCAAGTGTTCCACGCCGGATCTTGTGGCGCGTACATGTGGCGCATAGCGGGAAGACAAACAACAAAGAACTGATCGATCCTCGTGTCTGGAGCCACTAAGTGAGTGTGATCCATAAAGCATGGCTGAGGCATTCCGGTAGGATATGCTTCTCCCCGAGTTCAGTAGTGGTACGATACGTGTCAATCTCGGTTTGATCGTTGAACGTTGACATGGCGATATATCATATCCAATGATCGGTAAATCGCTACCTGAGAACCAGCTGAGTTGACAAAGCAGTCTCAGGAGATCAAGTACCGGGCAATCCCTGCCGTCACGAGCTGCGACGTACTTGAGATTCGAATGGGGCGCATCCTCACACGCATTCCAGACAGCTTTCGGATATGAACCAGCTTGAAGTCATGTGAATTCACGTTGCGGAGTACTCCGCCGTATGTACATGCCAAGTGTACTTGGATGTGGCGTATATAAAATGTGCCGCGCAAGCCATAAAAAAGGAACAACCCCCGTACCTGGATCCCTTGGCGAGATGTATTTTATACCCTCACAGATGGAGATAGCGTTGTATTAAGGACAGATAAGTCACAAAGCTCACAGGGGTGACGCGGTGACGGTTGGACTCTCTGGGACACTGCCGCGTCGTTTCACAGAAGGCTTCTTTATTGTACACCCAAGCCATCTTGGCAGCGTACCTTTCAATACATAAATCCGGCATTTGGGGTGAAAGTGCCGACCGAGTGCTGTGTGAGTGATCGAACGTTTATGAGCACTGCGCGGTGTGCTTGATCAAGGAATGTAGGGTAATCGAAGCCTGGAGCGAAAGGCGTCAATTGAACTAGCACATCAACGAGATGGGCCAGTAAGTTTCCCATAGCCTAATAGCAATCACCTACTGAGCCACTGGCAGTAAACGATCGATTCATACGACCATGACCTCTAATTTCGTGGCCATGTTTCAGCAAAAGGTCTTCGTTCGAATTTGCAGCGTCCACACGAGCCTCGAGGACAAGGTGAGCCGCAAAATTGCAAATAGCACATCCATTATGAGCCCGCGCGGCAAGTCGATTTCACTTGCCACTGCCAGCCCATTTCCAGCCACAGACACCAGGGTACAACTGTCGGATCCGTCCTGCATGGGTTGAGAATTTAGTATGGAGGCGCAGCAACTCATACTAGGTAGGTATTACATAAGCACCGTGAAGTCCTACGCGACGCGCGTCGACGCACGTGCGTCGCTTAGAAGCATGCCAGACCTAGCGAGTCTCAGAGTTGTGGCAGAAATGGCGCCGTCACCAACATCTAAACGTCCTAACAGTCAGCTTGTGCATGGTGATGAGCGCGCGGCCCAGTCAAAGGGATACTTACGCCTTATAATTGACGTGGGTTGACGGTTACGACCTTGGGAGAAAATGTCATTTCATGCCAGCACAGCAAATGAGAAAGTGCGCGTATTTGCGAAGACTCACTAAAGGCGAAAACTAGACTGACCTAGGCGGAAGTGTGGTTTGCACCACAATTGATGCGAGTAACCTGATTATGATCTTGGGATAGATGCTACTTCATGTCAACGCAGCAAGCGAGTATGAAATATAAGCAGTCGAACAATCCAGTGACGAGTCATTTTTGCGCGTGATGCTTAAGGTGCAGACTACAGTGTTGATGCCAAGTTAATGCCATCCGGAGTGCAAAGCAAAAAATAAAATGAATTGGGTGTCACATCATTGAGATATGCTCAAGTTCATTGGCTGGGCATTGAGCGAAAAAAAGATCATCATTTGATTGTCAATGTGTCAAGGGCTAAGACTTCATGAGATCGATCGACGGTGGTTTGGTCTGAATTGGACCCCCTATGAATTTTGACGGCGCAACCCCATGAAGGGTGTCCGACTCATCAGTACTGCATATCTGTACAAGCCACATACCACAGTGTCACATTGTCCCTGGGATGTCACTGGCAACATCAAGGTCAGTAAGCAGTGCGGGAAGAAAGCTAGGAAGGGAAAAAGGGGTGTCAGGTTGACGGTGAAGAGAAAGCATTCAACTGATGACCTTTGAGCGATAGTTTGCGCCGAAAGTCGGCTTGGCCGCCGCGTCATCAGATGGGAATTCCGCCATCTTGATCTCCGGCGGAGTCTTGCCGCAAACACAAGTTGGCGGCCCAAGGTGGGGGTTACGTACTTGAACAATCTGTGTTCCAAGCGCATCTCTTTTTTAAAAAAAGTCGAGTTGAATTGCGGAAATACTGAACCTACCAGTCAAGAAACGAGTAACTTGAAGAAGGTTCAGCGATGAGAGTTGTAATGACAAAGATTGCTTACCAGAATCACCGGATGACGCAAGATCACGTGATAGGAGTCACGTGGCACTTAAATGAAACTCGCCGCAATACCATTGCCAGCGAAGAGGCTGACACTAGGGGACATATAAAAAGCATTACACGGGATGGTTTTAGCGCACATCTCCTCCCATCTCTCTTCACCAACACACCTTGTCCGTCTGTCTATCATAGCGTCTGTACCAAAGATTACATCTTCCCCGTTAGTGCCTACTCATCGCACATACTCACGGCGGCTTCACCAGGTATGGCGCTTCTAACTCTCCCCAATCATTTGTCCGATATCGCTCAACCCCACTCCACCTTAGTTGTTCAGATATTTCAATTCGTCGTCAGCTCAGATGGCACCAATAGATCGCCCGCAGCATGAACGCTATGATTATATATGTATCGGAGGCGGCAGTGGTGGTGTCGCTTCTTCCGTAAGTTATCTCATCAGGACTTCTCTATTCTTGATCCTCTTCGTAGCGTCGTGCAGCCCTCTACGGCAAGAAAGTCGCTCTCATCGAGGTCTCCCGCAACCTTGGCGGTACTTGCGTGAACGTCGGTAAGTACTTTGCAGTGTTTGCGGCATGCTCCGGAGCTCATAGTCACGATAACCAAGGTTGCGTCCCAAAGAAGGTATGATTATGATTATGATTTCATATCGAATTCTTGATCAACTACTTCCCTAGATCATGTGGCATGTCGCCGACTTGGCGGACAAATTACGCCATGCATCCGAAGGGTACCATTTCCAAGGGGTTCCAGAGCCCAAATTTAACTGGGCGGCCTTCAAGCCCCAACGCGACGCATATATCCATAGGTTGAACAACATATACGAGAATAATCTTGACAAGGAAAAGGTGGAATATCATCACGGGTTCGCGCGATTGACTTCCCCCAATTCCGTTGAAGTCGCGCGTGCCGACGGTCAGAAGTATACGCTACGCGCAGATCACATAACAATCGCTACTGGGGGGCGTCCGACGACTCCTTCGGAGGACGCCGTTCCTGGAGCGAGCCTTGGCATCGACTCTGATGGATTCTTCGATCTGGAAGAACAGCCCAGACGTGTTGCTATCGTCGGCGCCGGCTATATTGCTGTGGAATTCGCCGGCGTTTTTAACTCGCTCGGTACTGAGACCCATCTTTTCATTCGGCACGACAAGGTTCTACGTACATTCGACCCTATACTACAGGACACATTGACACCATGGATGGAACACACCGGAGTCAAGATCCACAAGAATTGTGCCATCAAGCGCATAGAAGGCGAGAAGGGAAAGACCCTCACAATTCATGATCACAGTGGGCAGACCACCGAAGTCGACTGCTTGATTTGGGCGATTGGCCGGCACGCTAACACAGAAGGCCTTGGACTCGAAGAACTAGGAATCAGGCTCGACAGGCAGGGCGACGTTATCGTTGATGAATTCCAGAACACCGACGTACCAGGTGTCTATGCAATCGGAGACGTGCAAGGCAAAGCCCTCCTCACCCCTGTCGCCATTGCCGCGGGAAGGCGGTTGTCCAACAGACTCTTCGGCCCTGAAAAGTTCAAGAACGACAAGCTCTCATACGAAGATATCCCTAGTGTCGTCTTTTCGTAAGTGAAGTTTTGCACCTGTAGTTAATGCTAATTGGGTACAGGCATCCCACTATTGGTTCCGTGGGCCTCACAGAGCCCGAAGCATACGAGAGACATGGCAAGGATGTAAAGATTTGTAAGTCGAACACGATTCTCTGAATTCACAGATGTTGGATCTCATTCTCTTCCCGTTTTAGACAAGTCATCTTTCCGCGCACTGTATTTCTCGCAGGTTGCAGAAAATCACAAGGAACCAACAGTGTACAAGCTCATTGTCGTGGGCGAAGAGGAACGTGTTGTTGGAGTTCACATCATTGGATCGGGAAGTGATGAAGTGTTGCAAGGTTTTGCAATAGCCGTCAAAATGGGCGGTACGTCTCTGAATTCTGTCAGAGGATTACTCACGCTCACGCTCTAGAAACAGCACTCAAACGGGATTTGGACGACACTGTTGCGATCCATCCTACATCGGCTGAAGGTCTGTGGATACATTGGTCGTGATCACTACTCTGACTGGTTTTTTTCTTCCCAAAGAATTGGTTACACTTCGATAGATAGATCAGTCGATGGAGATTCTGATCAGCAAATGTTCTCACTACACACTGTTTCGTTATTGTTTCCTTGATAGCAATCAGCAGATTTCACTTCAGTATGTGTCAAGCCCTTCAACGAAGCTTGCTGTTCCAACTCGGGGTAGTCCGCCATGACATCACAGCCAGCATGATGAGATACGGGAATGTTACGTGGCATTACGGTGCATGTGACGTACTAGTAATCGCGACCAGTTTCCATTAAACTCTAGATGGGCCTGCGCGCTCATCATAGCCAACACACTGCCTACAGATAACCATACGTGAATCATGGTAAGGGCCACCCTCTTCTCTTCCTCTCCGGGACGTCCCACTCTTGGTCCATTCCACTCCTTCGGTTCCAAGTGGGCAGGCCTGCTCCGGCACCCTCCTTTACCATGCTTCAACTTATTGTTATTATATCCCTATACCTCTCACTCGCCCATGCTGATTACACCATCGACGATAGCAACTATTCGGTACTCAAGTTTTCCGAGAATCCAACCGGGCCAGTATGGGGTCCATTTGGCTCTGGCAGCAGCCAAGTACTCGAAATTCGATTGCCCAATGGGACTTATCAGACTATTGATGCGACTCAGTGTTACGATGGCACATAGTGAGTTCTTCAGTGCATCGTGGTCAATTTTGGCGCTCACATCGCACACGTAGCACTTGTAAGTCAACGAAAAGAACAGTGTGTCTCTACCAGCAGGTAATCCGGCCCTATAGATGCGGCATGCAATACATCGAACAATTGCGCAGTGGAGTTTTCATTTACAGGTAGATTTTATGATCTTCTGTCCCGGCACGAGCGTCAATTTTCATGTTCTTCCGACTTTAGGTTCTGGAATCACCATTTATGTTCTGCAAGCTGGACCGCAAGGCATGTCGGCCTCTCTTTCCATTGACTCGGGAACGGCACAAACGACAACCCTCGACGCACCCCCGCCACCACAATATTATATCCCCCACGTCACCCTCTTCAATGTACAAAAAATACCCTCTGGAACGCACACAGCTGTGATGACAGTACTGGATTGGAACGGCAATTTTAGTGGGATGATGTTGGATTATATCGATGTCAATCAGGCTCAGGTTTCGGGTCCGACCAGTTCGAGTCCATCTCCGAGCACCCCAAATTCCACGCCCGCGCAATCTCCGTCTTTGGCCCCCACGCCAACCGATAAACTTTCTGATCAACCAACTGCTTCTCAACAGGCAAATACAACACAGACGAGCATTGGGGCTGCCTCCGTGGCCTCTGTTGTCTCGCTGGTATCCTTCCAGGTATCAGGTCCAGGAGCAACTGCGCTTCCATCGGATACAGCCTCCGGGAACGGCACAGTAACCACCTCATCTTCATCGTCAACGCCGAAAAAGTAAGCATGAGCAGTAACTGTCAATGAAATGAACCCTAATAATACCTTTCCCAGAACCAACGTCGCTGCGGTCGCGGGAGGTGTTGTGGGCGGTGTCGGGCTGCTCGCACTCATTGGTGGGGCATTCTTGTGCATCCGTCGCCGTCGCCATCATCGCGAACAGGCACACGATGAAGCTGCGCCCCACCCGCTCTCGCCACCACCACCCGAAGCTAGGTTTACGGGCAGCGATGCTGCCACCGTGAACCCATTCGTCAGCTCTGCCCCACTGGTTGTTAGTCCTATCCAACCCTCTCCGGGAACGGCGCATCCTTGGCATTCATGGACAGACTCGCAGACCGTCAGCGTGCCTAATGTCGCTTTTTGGGATCCGAGTAACCCAGATCCGGCAGCGGACATGTCTCGTCACACGCGCGGCACGTCCAGCGGCAACGACAGCGCTATCTCGTCCTTACCAATGGATGGATCAACGTCACCTCAGTCATCACGTCCAGCGATGCCCATCAATTCCATTTACCCCAACGAAAAATCACGGCCGGCCATAACTCGCAGCACGTCAACGTCTAGTACTTTAGCACAGCCACAGAACCAGGGCCATCAAAGCATTCCCAGCGCAACGTCGACGAATGCAGCTCAATTAACGGACGAACAAGCAGACTTTGTCAATACTTTGTTCAACAACAACGTCCCCGGGCCGGTCGTTGCACGCGTGCTCGAACGCATGCTGGCGGATCCGCAAGGCACGAACACGAGCGTCGGTACCAACAACCTCGAGCTGCACGCTTATCTGGACCCGAACAATTTACTCGCTTCATCACAGACCCAGACGCCAATTTGGGGTGATACGGCATGGACGTCGACGACGAATGAGATAGAGGCGGCGCCACCGAGTTATGATTACGTACGGGCACAACGATAAGATTGAGTACGTGCATTCGGATGGTTTGTACTCATAATAGTGATACCCTTACTCTCTTTGTTCTTTTCGTTTATTTCGCTCCACGCGTACACGATGTCGTTGTACCGGGATATACTCACGAGCTTATCTATTCCGATATCAAGTACATCTACCATTAATCGCAGTAACTTGGCAGTGATAGGCATCTAGGGAGAGTGGGATTATTAGTGTGCCCTCCCTGAATAAAAGGCAGACATTTGTGACAGCAAGAAGGTGAGGATTATAAACAAGGTATGAACTCAGAAAGGGGTACTAGAGTTCTTCGAGCCTCTGGATCCCAGCGACTGATAAAGTGGGGGCGGTACGGAATCGACCGCAACCATCGAAGGAGGCGCATTTTGAACTTCAGAACTACGAACGTCAATCGCCGATCCATCATCGGGTCTACCATAGATGCTGAAATCATCGCGTGAGAACGAATCCGTTGTCCACTGTCCAGGGTCGACATTGGGCGCACTCCCTGCTTCGCCAGAGATCGAGTGGATGTGAAAGTCGCTCGACTGACTATTAGCCTGCCTACGAGAATAATACACCACTGCATTGCGAGCCGCGAGACGCCGACGCGTCTTCTCATCAGACGGGGGATGTGCAGGTGACGGCGACAGTACGGAGTCGCCGGCCAGGGTAGAAGCAAGGAATGGATCAGGTTTGCGGCTTTCTTCCAGCTTTGTGTGACGAGACCGACGCTTTTTTAGGAGGATGATACTTGCGATGATCGCAACGACAACGGCGAATCCTCCGCATGCGCCGCCCACCACAGCACCAAGGTTCAATGACACCCTGGCGGATATGTCAACGTCTGGAACAAGGGCGAAGTACTGGTGAAGGGACAGACCTAGGAGTGGGGGTGAAGGACACAGAGGTGGATCCGGACGTAAAGGTAGAATTATTAAAGGAGGAAGCTGCTGTGGACGAGGTGGATGATGAGGTGGACGCTGACTGTGTGGTCGTGGACGAAGCCGTTGTCGTGACACTAGTAATAGATATAACATTTGATGTCGGCAAGGAAGGCTGGGCGACAGATGAGGTTGACAGTGAGCCAGAGAGCTCGACAAAGCTTTCATTGATATGTGCGTAATCAAAATAGAGGGATGTGCCGCCATTATCCCAATCCAAGATGTTGATCGTCGCAGTATGGTCAGAGCTGGGGAGAGACTGGAGGTTGAAAAGTGAAACATTGGGAGTTTGGTATGACGGTGGTGTCGGTGGTTGCAAGGTCGCGGTCACAGCTTGACCACCGTCTATCGCGAGACTTGCGTTAACCCCCTGAAACCCTGCTTGTAAAACATATACTCTAATCCCGGACCCTTTGGACGACATTTGAGTTAGCGCGAAATGATGGTTGATAGACGCGTACCCGTGAAAGGAATTGTGATCTGACACTTATTATCGACGATACAGTCAGCAACTAGATTGCTGTTAGGTGATCAGACTCCTTCGACGGGCACACAATCCTTACGGGCGCTGCAAAGCGGCAAATATTAGATCCATGGATATGCTCAGGCCGAGAGAAACATACTAATTTCCATCGTAGCATTTGGAGGAATCTACAGTGACATTTCCATTACTCAGAACAAGGGTGAGATTTTGAGTGGAGAAAGAGAAAGTGCGCCAGCTAGCCCCCGTTGCACTGTACCCCACAATGTTGTCGGAGTTATCAATATTGTAATCTGCAGCGGCCAGACGAGCGAAACCCAATGTAAGGAGACTGTAAATCAGGAAGATGAAACTGAAGAACGACATGTCACGACCAATGGGTGCTTGTGAAATTTCTAAAAGAATACAAAGCTTTATATGAAAGGTAGGTTAGGTTAGGATCATTATGCCTTGAACTGTGCCCTGGATCAGAGGGGAAAAATTTAATTTGCCGCAGATCACCTTCTCTGAAACGAAAAGATGGCGTTGTCTCGAAGACCCAAAATGCAGTTCACCGATCACGATGTAATGGGCGTCTGGAGTGAGGCGATGAAGACGCGTACGAACCGCGGGTTCTTGGGCGTCACATGAGATGATGTACCAAGAGGCCGGGAGTCCTCAGAGACACCGGGGAGAAAAAGAAGTAAGGTCGCCATTAAAGTACCAAAGGACCACTAGGAGGAAAGTTGGTGCAATGTGATCATCAGAAGCTCCCTGTGCTTGAACCGCATCTTCATAGCGGACCACAAGATGATGAGATCTTCAACAGTCCAAGAAGGAAGGTTTTTCACCCGTCCAAGTCATACTGTGCTCTGAGAGATATTACGACGTACCCGTCATGTAAGACTTAGGGCCCTAGAGGATCATAAATGTGTCCAAGGACAAGCCAGAGACGATGTTAGCTTGAACTTAGTAAGACGGTCAACGACGAAGAGTCTGGCCGAGATGCTTAGTCAGCCCACGTATGCCTTCGGCTCAGCATCTTCAAGTTGATAAAGTCGGGATCCCAACAAGGCCAGAGTCTGAGCACACCGCCATCGACAGCGACGACTGCCTTAGTTCAACATGGCCGCTGTCTCGCACAGTGCCCGCCATCTGAGGCTGGGTATCGGTGTGCCTAATGTGTCCACTAAACATCCCTCGAGATCGATACATATTCCTGCATTCACTCCCCGACCTTCCTCGACCGCCCAGCGCATATTCTCTGAGACTCGCACATTCTTCTCCCGTCTCATCTCCCATGCCACCACTTTCAATCTCTCTCAATCTCTCCCTGCTCAGCCATCTCTTTTCCGTCCCACCCAGTTCTCCAACTCCCAGAGTATCAATGCTCGGTTCTCTCTTCCCGTAAAACATGCACTCTCCCGACCTTTCTGCCCCCCTCGCTTGCCCAAACCACCCACCGTTCCCGCAAACGTCACTCACGTTGGCCTTGGCACGGCTCGCGCATTCCACTCCAGTCGTCCCATCTTCCAGAACATGGTCGACAATGTCCCGATTGCTACCAGGGCTTTATGGGAAGCTGAATGGGAAGTCAAGATGAAGCAGAAAGAGGCACGGAGGATGCACCGGGCTACAAGAAACAAGACAGTCCCCAAATCTCCGGAGATGCTCAAGCCCAAGCCCGAGCCCATCACTACAGAACCTCAATATGATGCGTCTGAACTTGATGTCTACTTCCCGGTCGAGCCTACTTCTACCGTTACTACTCATCTTCTTGTGCCTCTTGCGCCGACGCCGACTGCTCGGCTTCCATTGTCGACTCGCACAAACGGTGACAGTGTACACCCCTTACTTCCGATATCTGATCTGGTGTCTCTTCACACTAGTCACCGACTGCACTCGCTGAGGGTATCGACCCTGTTTGCCAGGCTCGATGCTGCAAACGTTTGGGATGACCCTGGGGTAAACGTGGATGCATATGCCTTTGGGCCGCGCCATGATGCGCGGGAGAAGGAGTGTACAGTTTTACGCGTCACGTTCAGGGGTTGGAATGTCGGTCGCGTCCGTAACATTCTTGGTGATAGCGCAGAGGAGTGGTACTCGCTCGAGGAAACACATCTTGACGGACGGCCCGCCCTCGTCCCTCGCCCTGATCTGAGGCGAGACATGGCCGCAAATATGCTCCCTGAGTCTCCCTCGCACGAGAACATAGAGGTTGACTCGGACTGGGCTTCTGACGGTGAGACGGATGATGGATGTGATCTGCTGTCTTCACCGCCCTTTCGAGCCAGTGCCAGTGCAAGGCATGATCTTGTTCTGCCTACCCTCGATTTCTCCTCTACGTTCCCAGACGCCGCGGACAATGTTCCGCAACCTCCCCAGCCGATGATATTGTTGCGCACTGTCTCCGAATTGGCGAATGATGCCGAGCAAATGTTGTATTCCATGTCAACGTCAAACTTGTCTCCTCCCGCCTCTCCCCCAAGGGACAGTTCATGGGAGTGCTTGGGCTTGAGTTCGTCTTTTTTGAAGCGCATCGGGGATGATCATAGAGGGGAAGTTGGGATGGATGTGTAGATGTTCTTTTTTATCACTTTTTTTGATGTCCTTGTGGCTCAATCATGATGCATGATGTGTGTTGTTTGATTTACACAGTATTTTGATTTTGCTTTGCGTTGAATTTTCCTTACCACTAGGTCAGTGCTGTACATATCCACGGATTCTGATCCATGACTCTGATCGGAGTACTTTGTTGCCGTCCCTGACACCGTTTCTGGTCTCGGGCCAGCCATTTTTGTCCCCAAATTGGGATGATCGGATGCTTCCGGCGACCGAAGCCATCGACGCAACTGACTCCTTTGGAAGGGTACTTCAATCCCGTGTTAGATCTTGAACGAAGATGGCCGTGCCCAGCTGTGCGTCATCATCATGGCATGGTACAATGCTGCCCACATCAGATCGCTATATAATGAGCAAACAGGTTCTGTGTCACCTTTATCCTCGTCTCCCATCTAGTTTCATCCCTCAGATCCAGTTAGAGAAAGATGGTGCACTTGTGGTACATGACACCCTTTCTCCTCGCTACAACGGTTTTGGCAGATTATGACATCGACAACTCCAACACCTCTGTCATATATACCTTTCCTCCAGATGGATCAGGCTGGAATACGTATTCGGTTGCTACTGTGCAACTTAACACGACGGTCAGCAACTCGACAGGCAACTATACTGTTATTCTGGATGCATCAAACTGCTATGATCAAAACTAGTGCGCCACCGCTTCCTGTTGACTTCGACCCTGAGTTTGTCTGACGAGATAGATGAACAGTGCTGGTAGTTGCCGCCCGACCTGTTGAATATTGTGCACTATTGACTTCCTTTCCTTCAGAAGGATGCTGCGGTACGAAAGATAACTGTCTCGTCCAAATACCGTTCACTGGTATGCATCATTGATCTATCACCAAGATGTTGTTATCTTTACTGTTCATTGTAGGCTCTGGTATCACGATGTATATCTTCAATGCCGGTCAGGAAGGCGTAGCAGCCAACTTTTCGGTTGACAGTGGTGAAGCTGTATCGAGAGAAATTCAAGCACCCCCTCCTCCAACCTATCAGGTGTCAAACGTTTCCATGTATGACATCCAAGGTCTCACGAGCGGAAACCATACCATGGTGGTGACTCTGTTAGATTGGGCTGGTTCCTACAGTTGCTTAAAATTCGATTATGCACTCGTGAACGAGACACTCGTGGAACTTTCTGAAACGACTTCAGCTGCATCCTCTCAGACATCTTCCCAGACTCCCACCCAGACATCCACAGGGAACTCGTTGACAAAGTCAGGTTTTTCCTTAACCAGACCGCCAACTGACGCAGACCTTTATTCTTTGTTTGTCACAGAATCAATGTTGGAGGTGTAATCGGGGGCACGCTGGGTGGCACGGCACTCCTTGCAAGCCTCCTGATCGGCCTCTTCTGCTTGCGCAAAAAACACAAGACAGTAATTCTGCGCCCAGACCTCTCTCCGGTCTCAACCTTCCACGTCGACCCGTTCACATCACAGTATCAGAGTAGTCCCACTCCCCCTCGAATGTTTGTCAACCATGTGGCTGCCCGACACGCGCAAATGAAACCGTCTGCCAACATTTCCCCATTTGAACGCTCCGCCATCCTCCGTGACGCACTCGCCGCCGGAAATCGCCCCTCCTCCGAACCGATCCAGGGTAGTAGTTCCCAGTCGATCGGGTCGGGAATGAATTCACTTACTCCGCCGGTTTTGCAACCGCTCCACGGAGGGATGATCTCGGTTGGCGCCGAGGTGAACGACCCCAATCTCAACGTATCTCGCTTGCCGGTAGCGGACGCCAACTCGCCATTTGTGGACCCCGCCCCAGCGCGAATCAGTTTGACAACGGAACAGCTGGACGTCATTGACCAGCTGCATGCGGACAACCTCCCTGCGGAGACGATACCGCATCTTACAGTGGATGAAAGTGCGGCGGATAGGAGTGTTATCAACACGTCAGTGCCGCCGCCGAGTTATCAGACGTGGGATCGTTAGACACGGGGGTGGTGTGTACGAGATCCATTTTGCGTAGCTATTGGGTGTGCTTCGATGTACTACAGGTGATACCGAGTCGTTCTTGTGCTGGGCTACGTACATTTCTTGTTTTGAATATACCCGCTCGGAAGCTTGGACTAGTGCTCTTAAGAAATTGAATTGCCAGCGTCTGATTTTACTAATTATGGTATCATCTGACTCTCGGGTACTTTAGTAGTGGGTACTGTGAGAATATCTCTCAGAGTCCCAGAATCACGACTCCGAGCGAAAGCAGCTGCTAGTAACCGACGCTCGTACTGCTCGCGACTGTACCACAAATTGAAGACCAATACTACTATATATGCATCAACATTGCGACGACAGTGGACATGTAAATTTAAATACCGCTTTGCGTTGAATTTTCCTGTGCCAGGTCAGTGCAATGCCGTACATAATACACACATGAACTGATACTGATCGGGTTCAAGTCGACGCTAGATCAAGATAGCTGTGCTCATCAATGTGCTGAGTTCATCGAATAATCCTGTAACACGGTGTACTAATTCTACCCACAAGCCACTTTTTGATGAAGAGTAAACGGGTTCTTTCTTTTATTCTCTCCCTTTCACCTGGTTTGATTCCACAAACTCGAATCCAGTCAGCAACGACTCGGAATGGCGTACATGTGGTACATCATACCCTTTCTCCTCGCGACAACCGTTTTGGCAGATTATTACATTGACAACGCCAATACGTCTCTCGTATATTCCACTAGCCCGGGATGGCAAACATTCTCGGTCGGCACTGTCACGGAAGCACTGAATATCACCAACTCAACAGGCAGCTATATCATTCCCCTCGATCCTTCGAACTGCTATGATCAAAATTAGTGCGTTGCTGTCTTCCTGTTTGATTGACATTGTCTGACAAGCCGGATGAGTAGCGCTCGTAAGCTGCCGCCTCGTCCATTAGATGTACACCATTGATGTGTACTTCTTCCACTGGCAGAAGTAGTATGCAGTACGACTGACAACTGCCTCGTCCAAATACCATTCACGGGTATGCAATACTGATGTACTATTAAGAATCTATCCTCATTGTCCGTTGAAGGCTCCGGTATCACGATGTATGTCTACAATGCCGGTGCATCGGGCATGACAGCCAGCTTTTCGGTCGACAGCGGGAAAGCTGCATCAGCAACACTTCAAGCACCCCCGGGTCCGACCTTTCAGCAGTCAAGAGTTTTAATGTATGATATTCAAGGTCTCACGAGCGGAAGCCATACCATGGTGATGACTGTTCTGGACTGGAACGGATCTGCTACGTCTATGAAATTCGACTATGCATACGTCAATGAGACGTTCGTAGCCCTTGCGACAACCCCATCCTCGTCCTCTCAGACATCCACCTCCGGCGAGTCCTCAGCATCCCAAACGTCCCAAACGTCCCAAGCATCCCAAGCATCCCAAGCATCCCAAGCATCCCAAGTATCCCAAGCATCCCAAGCATCCCAAGCACCCCAAGCATCCCAAGCGTCTCAGACAACTTCCCAACCGTCCATTCGGGCATCCACGGAAACCTCGTCGGCTTCTAGTAACAAGAAGTCGGGTCTTTCGTTTACCCAACCAAGCAACCAACTGACGCCGACCCTTATTGTTTGTTCCATCACAGAATCAATCTTGGAGCTGTCATCGGGGGCACGCTGGGAGGCACGGCTCTCCTTGCAGGCATCCTGATCGGCTTCTTTTATTTGCGTAAAAAACGCAAGACGGTGATTCCGCGGCAAAACGCATTCCCTCCGGAGTCGGATTTCCACGTCGACCCGTTCACATCAGCCGGCAATCCCATTCCCCCTCAGACGTTCGTCCACCACGCGGCTACCCAACACACGCCAACGAATCCGCCCAGCGGTATTTCCTCGTTCGCGCGCTCTGCCATCCTCCGTGATGTGCTTACCGTCAGAGATTACCCCTCCTTCTCAGAACCCACTCAGAGCACTAGTTCGCACTCGATTAGGTCGGGCATGAGTTCGCCCATGCCTCCAGTTTTACAACCGCTCCGCGGAGGGATGGTCTCGGGTGGTGCCGATGGGACCGACCTAGAACTCAATGACGCGCCGTCCTCGGACCCTCCAATCCCGTCGCGAATTAATCTGACGACGGAACAGCTCGATGTCATCGATCGGTTGCGGTTGGACAAGGTTCCTGCGGAGACGATAACGCGCGTTATCGAGGGATTCATGTTCCCCCCGCATCAGCCGGCGGATGGGACCGTGACGGATAGTGATGGGATTCTGAGTGTTAACAGGATGTCACTCAGCACGTCAGTGGTGCCGCCACCAAGTTATCATCGTTAGGTGATGTGTTGGTGTGTATTGACTTTATTTTGGGTAGATAGGGACACTTTCGATCAGTACGAGTGATTGATACCACAACTCTGCACATTTGTGCCCGCTTTCGAATAAACGGACAAGGCACACCCGGGGTGTGCCTTGAGGGAAATTGAGAGGCTTGTAGATCCTTCGGGGACTCATACAGCACAATGACCCATGGAGTAGTGACATGTAATTCAATGTTCGTGGGGGTCATCACAGAACCTTCAAGGACAGGTGGCTCGCATGTACATCGATGTATAGCCAAACAGTCAGATATCAGTGCCATAATACCATTTACCTCCTCTTAGCCACGAGATCATAACTCGGTGGAGCAGTCGTCACCGTATTCGATCCGCCAATCACGTCTCTTTCCCGCTCCCGAATGCCAGCATGTCGGTCAGCAAGCATTCGACCACGCGAGCGATAGCCGCTGCAGGCACATTGTTTTGATGCAGGTTGTTGTTAAGGTCTCCCTGTTTGTCCGTCAATAGAGGCGATGTATCTTGGCGTAAGCCTGATGGCGAAGGCACTGTCGGAGGCTCAGATGCGGTCGTGCCCGGATTGGAGTCTCGTTCGATAGCGTGAGGCGAGCCCTGCGGCTGTGTGACAGAAGAGTTGCTGGAAATAGCAGCGAAAGGAATCGAAACGTCCAAACCGCTGGTTCGCAAAATTTGAGTGCATCGGATGCAAGACGAGCCAAGGCGATTGGGAACGAGAGGTATCGAGGAGGGAAGCTCTGTGTTGCATGAGAATGCGGGATCACTACCTGGTATGTTGCTTCCTGGCGAGCTGCATCCAGCAAAGGGGTGATACGGTCCAGCTCCTGGTAAAGGGAGGGTCATATGCCCTGTAGGGATTGAACGGCAGGGACCCGCCATCAGAATGTAGGTCGATCATCTCTGGACGATGCGCAACTACGAGCATCATGTATCCATTCTACAACGATGTACAGATCCACAGTTATTCAGAAGCTGCTTGAAGTCGTGGAGGTCGCAGAGGAATTTGCAACCAACGATTCATTGATGTGAGCATGGTCGAACATCGTACCGCTCTAGGAGCCGGAAAGATTGTTCACGAGTAGGCTAAGCGTACGACGACCGGATAGAGAATTTGCGGAACGTCAAACATAGATGCGTTGGCGATTTCGTAGGCAAGTGCATTTGTGTGTGCGTAGTACGCTTCATCGCTTATTATGCAAGCATTAATTCCTACCGGACCAGCTTAGTAAACATAAACTGTGGATCCAGATCTTAGAAACGGATATGAAAGGAAAGAATGGATGGAGAAAGGGAATGACCTACCCATGAAAGGAATGACCAATCAGGTGTCGGTGTCAGAACACACGAGAAAGGACGAGCTCTTTTATCTCACATCGGTTGCAAGACGAGACGTACTAGTGGATCCAACTTGCAAGGGATGGGGAGCATACTAGGGATGGTTCCAGCAGACAAATGCATTGATGACTTCTTGACAAGCGTCATGTAGAAGAAACAGTTCGAGGGCTTCATCACCGATGGCATACGAGGCCCAAGCAACCTTTGGTTGTCAATGTAACAATCAACGGAAACCGAAGATATGAAAGAGGGTTAGAGGCCTCTCCACTGCATAACTTGGACCAGACGGTACGGACGACTCGGACGCAACCTTCCTAAATTAGGACTTACTGTAGTGAGGTTCCCACATAGCAAGTTGGTCAGAGTCTAATATCATGGCGTTCTCGTCTAGAGGATATCTACCAGTGAGCAACTCACCAGACTCGCGCTCTTCCTCAAGACACTGGGTAGCAATGTTCCGCCTGGCCAGAAATGGCCCCGCCTCGTTTGCACTCATCGCTGTCGCCCTCTTCACCGGTCTACTCGGTGGATACATGCTTTCCACCCCAGCACACAAGGCTGAAATATGCACCTTCCCTTTTGACACGCTCCCTCCCCAAAACGATCATGCATTACCCGAAAACCCTTCTTTTCACGACGCCCCTCGACCACCACCCCTGTCTGACGAGGGATCCCTGTTGGTCAGTGATGGCTTGGACCTCGAAGCATTGCGCTCTATAGTAGCAGGGACAGGGGGATACTATGCTCGAGACTATAGCATGGGGTTAGGATGGAACAATGTTCGTGTTTCTGCTTCTCATTTGGTTTTGGTGCTCACCTTCCTCCAGATGCGTTACATTATCGAAACCGCTCTTTACCATGGTTCCTTACTCAACCGTACTGTCGTAATACCATCATATATATACGCTCGCTCATGTGAATTCGAAAAGTGAGTACCGCCACTCTTTCTTGACTGTGCGCTTAACGACCACCAAGTGCGGTTTGTGCTGCGTACGCACCAATAGTGAATCGAGGCGATGCTATCAACTCGGACGAGTGGCGGCAGTTGCCTGAAGAGCAACAGATGGGATGGCGGGTGCCCATGTCTGCCATGCTTAATCTCACCCACCTACGACGCTCCCACCCGGTCATCACAGTCGCTCAGTACCTTCGCCTCCATGATCTCTCAGAAGACCTCGAACTCAGCAACGGACAGTGGGACACAGAAAAATATCATCAAAACCCGAGTGTCTTTGATATTCATGGAAGTCCTCCTAGCTTGTTCACAATCGAAAATTGGTGGTACGACCCTCAGGGTCTCAACCGCGTCGATAGATTGCCTGAGGAGATGAAAACCCGTGGACAATGGAACGATGAAACTGGCTGGCCCAGCCCGCTTAAATCAAACGTGTACATGGTCCTCGAATTGTCACTCTCTGAAAGTCAACGTGTCTTGAATTTCGATGGAGCTCGCCAGATACTTCTTAGCAACGGGGTTCGAGGCATCACCTCCGACGAGGACCTTACCCGGGTTTTGAATGACAACGGCTGGGAGGTCCTGCATACATTTGAAGGAGCGTAAGTTGCGAACTCGGATTTTGATCGTGAGTTCGTTGATCAATGAATTCAAATCTAGTCTAGGTATGGAGTATGTCAAGAATGTTGTGAACCCAATCAAGCAAGTTGCACCCCGTGATTCCATTCGTGGCTTTATGGACGACTACTACCGCTTTAGTGAAGATGTTCTCCTGCTCAGAGGTGAAATCCATTATCAGCGAAAGCCGGTAGGTCCGAGTGCTGATGGATTTTGTATGGAACTCACTGTGTCATCAAGGCAAGTTTGCGATTCACCTCCATGCCCGCAAGGGACGATTTCGCACGACTGGTATTGTTCCAGATGCGTCACACTGACAGCGTGTTGGAGCTGTCCGCAACCATGGCTCGACGAATGCGGGAGCGGGTAGACGGGCGAATGTGGATGGGTGGCCATATGCGGCGTGGTGATTGTGAGTTTCTTTAGTCCAGTAACTGGACTTACCGCTGATATTTGTATTGCAGTCGTACGCTATAACTGGGCCATGTCGGCAGAATTCGGAGATCACCTTCAACGGATCAAGGATCACTTGGATAAAGGCAGAGATGTCCTCTATTCCATTTCTGCTTCTAAACCATCTTTGGGCACCTATGCTGTGCCTGACATTGGGGTCAACCCAGAGTACGTGCGACCTCAACCGCCGAACAAGGGTGATGTGTAAGTTGCGTGATCTGTGCCCCCATTCTGTCTCACCCTAGACAACAGGATTTATATCGCCACTGACGAGCGAGACCCGGGAAACCTCGCCTACCTTCGTGAGCATGGTGTGGTCCGGGCTCCTGACCTCATCACGATCGAAGACCGCAGACGATTCGGCTGGCCGCTGTTGATAACAGACGTGCTCGGTATCGTCGAGCAAGACTTGCTGGCACGGGCAGCTTTCTTCTACGCACACGCCCTCAGCTCCGTGGCTGGGGGTGTCATCAACATCCGCGCTGCGAACGGTGCCGATCCACGAACTGCACAAGTTGATTGAAAATACTTTGGTCTTTGTAGGGATTTTTGTAGATAAGTTATTTGCTTCTTGGTTGTAACCTCGGTTTTCGAGCACTTGCGCGAGTTCAATGCCGATCTAGTCTCCTGGAATCAGATCTTCTGGCAATCAGGCCGATCACTCATACTAATACCCTGGAAAACTTTGTAGTAACTTAGTTCGCGGAATGGTAGTCGTGTACACCGAGAAGCGTTAATCCTGCACAATGGCGCTGGAGTCGTATCAGATGATCATCTGGGTTATCGCTCTGGCTAACGGAGTGGTTCGGGATTCCGCTCACGCTAATATTGGCCCGTCGTCCCTATTTGAGGCTTGAGCTTGAGCTCCCGAATACCATCTGCTATTCCCATTTTCACACTCGTATCTCCCTCGCCGTCATGCCGCTGGTCTCGCTTAGTACGAACGTCGAGGTAGGCATTTGGGCCAACAGTTCATCTCAACAAGCACGCCAAACGTTGACCGACGAACATCCAATATTAATCAGCTCGACTCGCAGGGCAGGAAGGCGTTCGTCGCCAATTTCTCCAAGGTAATGCCACCCTCCATCCTGCGCGATCATCATGCAGAATCACTCACGAATCGCATTATAGTTTTGCGCCAAGACGATCGGTAAAGACGAAATCCATTTCAACGTCGAGGTCTCCTTCAACCCCTATCTCATGTTCGGGGGGACGTTCGAGCCTGCGATCATGCTCAAAGTCGTCTGTATACGCTCGCTTGGAGATCACCTTCATCGACCATGCTGACTCCGTGCCCGTGTTTTCGTCGTCGGATAGATGAGCCTCGATAACACCAACCCGACCAACTCCCAGCTTTGGTCGAAAGCGTTCTCTACCTTTTTCGAGGAGGAATTGGGCGTGCCACACAACCGAGGGCTTATGTGCGTGCATTGGCCATGTTGATACCGTTTTATGCCAGTGGAGCTGACCGAACGTGCGCGTCAGGGCTTTTACGGACCCAGGTCCAGCTTTCGTCGGGTATGCGAGCGGCTCGATGGAGCTGCATGTACGAAACTTGCTCACTGAACTCTGCTTTTAGGTCGAGGGGAACCACGGTCGAAGCTTTACGAGCAACACCAGCGTTGTAGAACTTACCACGTCAAAAAGCTAGCTCGCAGCGATCGGATAGCATCGGTGGAATTTTTGTTGTGTAACATGATCTACACATGTGCATATTAGTACATATGTATACCGTAACTCGAATGTACGATGTCGTTGTGCCTCTACCAGTCAGAGCGAATGACCGGTAGGTGTTTGTCGCACAACCCAGAAAACAGGGATATAGCTGTCTGATCGCTCAATCTACCCTGCTCGAATGATCCCGAGTCCGATCATATGTCTATGAGGGGCCAGCCGATACTATCACGTTGGACAAGTGACTTTTTTGCTCCACATTGTCCCTCAAAGGGTCCGCGTTCTCCACGTCCTGTCATAATTGGTCACCAAGGAAACAGCCATCTCTTTCTGAGTGAGAACGTACCCCTCCCGATGTGGACATGCTGTTGTCAGCATTGCCTTCGCTCCCTTTGGTGGTGAGATGAATGACAGGAAGACTCCAGGGCGGGCGTGATGAAGCTGGTGACTCGGAACTGCCTCCCAACCGTGCATTGAGCCTAATAAGACAGCAATAGGATCGAGTCAATCCAGGGTCCAGGACGAGTACGAAAGCTCACATCGCCACTATAAAAAACAGTCAGTGCTGCTGAATCGCCAACGCGAAAGCAAGCTTACATAGTGTATTCGTGTAGAGTTTACTCTTGCATAGATGGAATGGCATCCTGAAGCACGTAGGTATGCAGAAACGTATCAGGACGAGAGGGGATGCTCACCAGTAAAGGTAATCCTTCGCAGAGAGGTACGCAACAAGCATGCCGATCTGAACGACTGACATCAAAATGGCCCTGTTGATTGTGAGAGTGAATATTGTTCTGAATGCTGCTGATCGTCTGTAGTCAAGTATCAATGCTCTGTTGAGTGCGTTGGGTTGGAGAACGCTCACTTCATGTCACCGAGGCGCGGGGGTTTAAACATGTAGCACAGGCAGGCCGATACAAGGAGATCCGACATGAGAGCGGACGACTCCTCGATTACTATAAGTGTCTAAATAGTGCGAGCACGCATCATTTCGCTGTCGCATGTCAATAAATTTCTGGAAGTGGACTTGCCTGGAACAAAACATGAGAGGAAGATGGAATCTTCCAGATACCGACGAAGACAGTCCGCACTGAAAACGAGTCAATCAATCTGGTGCACAAGACACCGGGTATCATGCTTACCGGTCCCGGTTACTAAGGAAATCTAGAGTGAGAATGCTTCATTCGCCCAGTCTTGGCACACCCACCGAAAGCTACAAGGGCGAGGCCCAGCTGTCGGCAACAGTTAGGCCTGTCGGTGGGAGCGAGATCATGTCACGATTTACCCACCACAAGGGCCGGTGCAGTTCGTCCCAAGGGCAAGGGGTCGACGAAGGTATCAACTACGAAATCATCTCTGTGATCAAGGAATCAACCCCCTGAGGACGTAAGATCCCTACCCAAATAGACCCGGCTAGCAAAAAAGACTTGGACCCTGTGCAACCAGTCAGCAAGCCAATTATGTCATGATAAGGAATGTATACATAGCCGTTACGAGCACAGTTAAACCGTGTTCCACGACCCAGGGACTAGCAGTTTGATGTAAGCATTAGCGCACCGGAAATGGAAGATTCAATGCCTTACATAGGAACAACTCCCAGAACCTCAGCGACCCCAAAATTCAGAATCTAAAGAGAAGAATGGTATAGCTATGATGAAGATAATCATTATGAAAACACACGCACAAAATAGTAGTAGATGGTTTGCGCCATTAGAAGGCTTGTTGCGGGATCAAGGAAGCTGCCAGGTGATAGTCAGGCAATCACAGCATGCGAGCTGGTCAAGACTCGTACAGTAGGAGCACAACCTAGACATGCATGTGTATCAATACCTGCACTCTCACAGAAGAAACGGGGCTCATACTAATGCCTTTATGGACCATCGATCTTTGTTGTTTCTTGTAAAGTAAAGGTAACCTTGAACGAGCGAAATTCCGACGAAGCTGCTTACATGTTCAAGCTCAGCGATACTGAATGAAGGCTCGATGGATGTAAATTACGCACGATGTGGAGACAACGAAGCCTGCGTGAAACAACGGTTAGCAATGAATCTCTCGGAGAACCCAGTTATGATGACACGAACTTACCCCAATACATAGCTGCGTAGAAGTAAGCTACGGTGACTTGGTCCCCACCAGTATTGATCGTACTAGTAGCAGCCATAACTGAGGTCGTCGCTGCCAAATTCGATTTTCTGTTGGGGGTGAATAGATGGATGCACACTTCGGGATGCGCAAAGAATGGGACTGGGACTAAGTAGAATGCAGGAGATGATTGAGTGTGAACCAACCACGCGCATGGTTCAGGCCCAGGCATGACGTTTGCCGGAGCCACTAAGCTCTTGCTGAGGCCCGACCATGGTTGTCGGCGGCGATTGCACATCCGAGTCGTTATGGCATATCGCCAAGCAACTTGAAGTAGGGGTCTAAATGACTTACTTTCATCGACTCTCGTGATGGGGCTTTCGCGACTCAGGAGGAATCGTAAAAACTCTCACAGACGGGTCAACAAATGTCACTATGGTGACTGACAGTACTGACAGCGGAAACTCAACTTGTTGGGAAGGGAAGAGAAAGGTTATACTACATACTCGCAACTCTCAGTATTCAGGATTACTATGGCATTGCACTCCATGCCACCCGAGATTGAGCCTCCCAGACTTGAGTACATCTCTTTCTTGCCGCTGCATCAACAACACCGAGTCCGACCCTCGAGAGACGCCGTGACGGCCTCCGTTCGACAACCTTTCTTGCAGAATCGTGTCTTTCTAAAGCTTTTGACCGAACCTGTGAGGACGCAGCAAAGAAGCAATGGAGGGAACAGTCACCTTTGATGCTTGAGCCCGCGAATTCGCATTCTCCATGCTTATGTGAATGTTGGGGGTAGGAATCATGCTAAGCCGAATCTCAGCAGGGATTCCGACCTCGCCCCGAGAGTTGAGCCTGGCATGGTTGCACTTAGTACAGTATTTGATACACTAGGATGCAAACTCCGGTCATACATTGCCACTACGGTTTGAAACGAATGACGGATCAAAATTGTATCTGAAAGTAATGGTTGTCACATACGGAGTGTATTCGTGTACAACTTGCTCTTGAGCAAGTAGAATGGGTGCCTTGTATCAAAAAGATCTATGCCTCCGAGATGTCGATGCAAAGAAGACTCCAATACCAGTATGTGTCAGTCTTTGCTCCCATGAAGGCTACAAGCATGCCTCGGTTCAGAATAAAGAAGAACAATCGTCGTAACCGATGTGGGGGTCTGTAGAATTGCAGTAATCTGGGGAAAAAAATGAAGGTGGTTATACCTTGGAATACTTCCGGTCGCAGAGGTTAAGACAAAACAGAGTGTGATCGTGGCAATGATATCCGATAATGCGGCTAGACCTTCCTCGAGGCACGTAAACGCCTACTGAGGTTAGCTTGGATTCAAAAACTAATTTAAGAGGCTGACCTGTATCGACTCGGAAATATTCGGTGATTTACCGGCCGTCAGAGTGGACAGCCACAGCACCTTCACTACGAGGAGTCAGCCACAAGATATCAACTAAGACTGGCCACTATACCGATGCCAAATGCTGTCGGGAGAAGCCTCGTCAGCTTGCGAGCCACTCAAAAACACAGGTAAGCTATACCCAAAGCAGACGTTGCAGTCATCGCCTGGGATGCAATGAGGACAATGAAAACTGAGCAAAAAGTGCTTACGGTCAGCGTTGATAAAATTAGGTAATATGGTGCGGACACTCCATATTGACGGGTAACTTGAATGAACCATATTGTCGCTTCGGTTGCAGAAAATAACAAGCCACTTACCCAGGTAGATCCTTCTGGAAAAGAACAGTTGTGTCCTCAACGCGCATTATTCAGGTTTCAATATCAGCTAGTGCTAGTAGTGACGACTTACGCAAAGGTGACAAGTGCCGAGAAAAGGTATTCAGTCGACAAAGACCTCATGAAAATTAGTTGAGATAATGGAGAGTATGGAGTG
>JBBPNX010000090.1:31467-42987 GCA_038091155.1 Harrya chromipes
ATTATTCAGGTTTCAATATCAGCTAGTGCTAGTAGTGACGACTTACGCAAAGGTGACAAGTGCCGAGAAAAGGTATTCAGTCGACAAAGACCTCATGAAAATTAGTTGAGATAATGGAGAGTATGGAGTGACGACCAAGTTACTTCGAGAATAAGGGGGAGTTTGATTTGCCGTGGCCGGCCAGATTTCTAACCTGGATGTGTGTGAACTTACATCAAGGTGAAGAAAGTAACGGAACTTACAAAATAATCATATAACGCAGTGCATACCAGTATCGTCGCGCCAATGACCAGCAACCTCGTTCATTTTTCATTGTTAGTCGCCACGGACATTTCGCAGTTGACAAACCCCCACAGTAAAGTCACAACCTCGAGAAGGTTTTAGTCCATGTTCTGAGGCAACGAAACTACAAACCAGAAGCTTCAGCATCTAAGAATCTGCATTTTTTGAGAAGTAGGTGTAAGTTTGCACGAATGTTGTCCCAACAAGGCTACATAGCTCCTGAGGGATCAGGTACAGACCATTGAGCATGCACATACGCAGTAGCTAGAACGTTCCCTTTTGACAAAGCTGCGTCAATGGTTGCCTTCGGGTGTCAAGAAACTCACCCCAATACATTGGTGCAAACTTGAAGAACTCCCCTGGATTGTGACCTAGTAAGTCCATCGAAGCAATTGATTGTCAAGGAGAAAAGGAGTCAGTCTGGTTGGATATGAGAAGTGGAGTTTTTGATTCGCAGACTCTTACGGCGTTCGCGGAGCGGGATTCCTCACATAATCGCAACTTGTTATGAAGGCGAGGAACAGACAGTGAGATCATAAGGCACACGTTTATGCCGACGTGCCCCTGGTTTCACGTATATTGTATATTGTATGGAGGCGTGGCCCGGGTTGCTGGTATGTAGTACGTGGGAGGCGTGTCGATCGTAGAAGATGCTGCACAGCGGTCGCAAAAGTAGTCGACCCTAGAATGTGTTCTATTCCACGCCACTGTTACTTGGCCGACAATAAACTAAATCCACGTATGTGAAATGTCAGTAAGTACCGTTGGCAAGACAAGACAATCACACACTACCCCATATCTTATTCCCCTTCTGCACTGCGTCCTTCGTGACTAGATGATACCTCAGATATCTCCATTAGAACCTGCATGTCGCGAGATTTCGCAATGGAATCTGAGGACTTGGCCAAAGAAGCGATAGTAGTATCACCAGAGCCGAAGCTCTGCTGTTTGACTTTGGCCAACAATTGTTTGGTTGCCCAGTCGAGGTATGCTGACTTGCTTGTTTCCCAGGGTCTTTTACCAGGATCTGCCAACGGTAACTGAGTCAATGCTGCAGTGGACTCTGGCGTGAGAGCTGGGAAAGACGACATTGTGGAGAACATATTTTCCAGCTCATCAGGGATCCGATTGAGCTCCCGTAGCTGGGGTGATCGAAGAAATAACAACTGATCACGTTGTTTTTCGCTTCTAACCGCGAGGACTGCAGATTTCCTCACAGACCGAGCTAACAAGCGCTTCAAGCGCCTTTGCTGTCAACGCGAAAGGAATGGGGTCAATCGCAGCTCAATCTAAAACTACCATGTTATACTTGCCGCATCGACCTTCTTGCGCAGCTCGTCAATCTCTGACATGAGCCCCGTTTCCCTCTCCGGCGGAAGGGTCAGATCGCGACCCTCTTGATGTGGTACAACGATAGGTAGATCGGCAGGGATGGCGAAGATATTACGGAGGGACCACGTTTCGAAGAAATCAAAAGCGATATCTGTATGGTACTCTAGTAGTGTCTGAAACGCGACCAACCCTTGCTCGACTTCCTGTGTGCTGTCCCAGTCTTCGTTGATTCTCTGCTCGCGGTCAGTTGCCCAGCGGAACAGGAACTCTTCCATGCCATCGACAGCATTGGTGATTGCTTCGTTCGCGAAGTTGATGATATCGTCGAGCAGAAGCTGAGGAGAGTATTTGAGGATTTCAGGGAGTAGAACGGAAGGTACGGTCGGTGCAGGTTGCGTGGTCATCGTAGATCAGTTGATCCATATGAACCAAACGCGTCCGTTGTAGTATGCGAATAACAAAGGCACACAACGCGCTTCAATTGGTCCACACCCATCCCCACCCATCTGAACAAGTGCTACCGGCTTGGTAGCAGTCACTTGGCATATTAATAACTGGTGCATTCTTTGACCATGGCTGCTAGCAATGGATGGACTGTTGATTCCAATGAAGCGCTCGTACTGTCCTTGGGTGAGTGGCAATGAATCACTCGCCGAATATGCTGTGGATTCTATGATTGCAGTGCGCGCACAAGAAGACAAGCAAGCACTTGGGAATGACGAATCGTTCGAGGGATTCCATCCAACATTCACGTATCCTGTAAGAACATTGCAGGAACGCCTCAAACGCAGTACTGACAGGGCTGAAATAGATATACGGGGAAGACGAGAAGATTTATGGATACCAGAATCTTGTGATTGACGTATGAACGTTGTGTCGCATCTCATCCAACGTCATGGTTGACATGAGCATAGTTCCGTTTCGCATCCGGTTCATTGGCGCAGTTCTTGTCGGTTCGCTATGCAGGGAAGCTCCCCGCATCCTCGACGGTGGACGACGTGGATGGTGTCCTCAGCGCATTCATTCCTCCTGGTACGTGCTTCTCTTAACAATGCGAGATCATCATATGAACAGATTCATGCAGGTTATGAAACGGAAGAAGAAGCATTTCTTGCTCGTGTTGAGACAGACGCTATATCCTTTCGCCCTATTGGAAGGTGCATCCATTCATACACACGC
The DNA here is from genome assembly GCA_038091155.1 of Harrya chromipes. Lineage (NCBI taxonomy): Eukaryota > Fungi > Basidiomycota > Agaricomycetes > Boletales > Boletaceae > Harrya > Harrya chromipes. Next base: position 34,261 of record JBBPNX010000090.1, read on the forward strand.
CCTACCACCGCGTTCTCGGGGGAATGCGACGTAGAGACGGTAGAGTACGAAGTGTACCATGTAAGATTCCCCTATACAGGATCCTGCCTGGGTGACTGAACGTTGATAGGCCACCTTTGAAGATCCTGGTTTCAGGGAATATCATAGGAAGATGCAGATATTTATATTGCTATATGTCGAGGCCGGTTCGTATATCAGCGAAGAGGAGGACGGCTGGGAATTTGTGGCGCTGTTTGTGTCCCATTTTTCTCTATGTCCCAGAAGATGACCGCACCTGCAGGTTTGAAAGACGCAAGCGGAAAGATGGAACCCCCACGTATCATTTTGTGGGCTATTCATCTTTGTACAATTTCTACTGTTTCCCAGAGAAAGTACGATTACGACTGAGGTGAGTCAGCACATTCTTGTCCTCCCTGTCCCTCAATGCGACCACATCTCCAAAAGCCAATTTGTCATCCTTCTGCCATACCAGAGGCAAGGTCATGGATGTAAGTGATCGTTCAATTGAGATGTATCGCGTACCAACATCATCCGTAGCAGAACTCTACACCGCGATCTACAACTTCGTCCTGTCGCGCCCTGACGTCTCTGAGTTGACTGTGGAAGACCCAGCGGAAGCATTTGAGGATCTGAGGGATCGTAACGACCTTCGATTGCTTCTTGCCAACGAACAGTTCATGAATGAAGGCTTTGGAGCTCAAAGCGCGACAACAGCTTCCCATGGAGGTGGTCGTGTCCAAAAAGCACGGTCTCGTCTACGCTCCATACCAAAGAGTGGACCAGGGGATGCGACCAGCCGGGGGAAGATGGGCCCACCCGTGGACAGAGCATGGTCAGAAAAGTGGCGGAAGGATCTGAAAATCGCGGGGGTAAGAAGAATGTTCTCGAACTTTTATGGGCGTCTGGACTCAACCCTCCACTTGAAGCGACAATTTCATCGACTTGTCGAGATGCTCATCATGTTGCACCTTGACCCCATGGAGGTGCAGGGTGCGAGGGCGTTTCGACTGCAAGTGAAAGAGCGCCTGTACCGTTTCAACTTTGTGAGTGACTAGGTAGTCGGTGACATGCTTAGGTCCTGATAAACCCCTAGGAAATCCTGGCTCAGATGGACAAGGAGGAGCGGCTACAGAAACTGGAAGAAACTTTCCAAACTGTTCAAGAAGACTATAAGAGACTGTTGGCGATGGTCCGATGACTCCCTTGTAGATGTTCTACCTAAGCATTCGGATCCTTGTCTTTTTCGGATCGAGTGAAAGCGAGATTAAAAATACAATAAATAACAAGCGGAAAACACAGCAATCGTTAGTAGATACAAAAAAATCTAATGTATCAAGAGCTGGATGTGCTCCAGAAAAACGTGCCAGATCATGAAAAGTGAAAGATTCCAACCGTATTGCCAAAACCAGCTACGCCCAACGAACGAAACACCTGGAACGCCACAACGCGCGTGAACGGCAATCGGGGATAGTCTTGGTTGGCGGGGACGGTTGAATTTGATGAAGGTGAGGGACGGCGTTCGTTTGACAGCGAGGACACTGCAGAACCCCGCAGGACCGAAGTGGCGAGTTCGTAGGACCAGCATTCCCATCTATCCAAAGCTGTACTCGTCAATCCTGGAGAGCGCATCGTCGAGGTTGGACAAGATGCTATAGGGTTAGTCCCGCCTTGCGAGCGAGATATGCGTCGTATACCCACAACCCTGCCATTCGCGATATCCCACCCACCCCGCTCCGCGGTTACTTCACCAGCTTTGACCACTGTGACGTCTGCCCGAGAGGTCGAACGGTCGACAGGACCAAGGGCATATGGCGCTTCATACTCGTCTACTGGTGCGAGTGTTTCAGCTGGACGGCGCGACAGTTCCTTCTCGGATGCCCTCCGAGACAATATACCATGTCCGGATACAGGGAATGAAGAGGTTTCCGAGTCAGACGAAGTGCTCGTAGAGGAGAGCCTCCTCGAAAATGGGGAAGAGAATGGTGATGTAGAAGCGATACTACTGCTTCTCGAGCGCCGTTCTGAGCTGAGAATAGCGCCTGCCTGGGGGGTACTGCCGGGACAGGAACAATGTCTCGACTGAGAGGGGAAATAAGCTCGATAGAAGATGACAACGTTTCCAACGGAAACAGCAGCGACCAAACTATCAATCGGAAGTTCTCCGCAAAAGTGACACGTCTCCAAGGGGATAGGCGAAAGTCGTAGCTGCTCGATCATTCCATGTGGCTTGTTCACGACCAGAAGGCATTCGGAGGAAGCGGCGTCCCATAATGAGACCACGCCTGCGTCTGAAGCTACACCGATGATGGTCTGCTCATCGCCTGCCAATGTCACCTTGCAAGCAGAGACTTTCGCGACACGGTCAACCGGGTTACCGGCAAGAAGATGACACCGAATGTGCGCCATTTCTGGGTCGTCACCAGGTTCTATGATCTCTACTGAACCGTCATCGAGGGAGAATGCAGCGAGGAGACAACCCGTCGGTGGTATTGAAATAATATTCGCGCGAACCACAGCTGCCGATGAGACCGGTTTGACAGGGTATGAAGAGAGACGAGGTGTAAATTTCGCTTGCATGACAGTCCCGTTTCCATAGCGTGCAAGAATGGTTGGGGAGTCGTGTCGGTTTCTTGAAGAGGAACAAGTGAAGTGGATTTCTGCAACACCCGAGCTGGTGTCGGTAAGCACCAGTGGTCTGCAGGGTTTGATCTCCCTTCCGGAAATAGCACAAATATTGATAATTCCCGAAGTTGTCCCAAACGCGAGGAAATTGCCACTGTCGGTTAGCGCGAGTGCAGAGATCGTTTCGGCGGCAGATGGATTGTATGGTCTGATGACTAGTGGCTCCTTGTCCTTGGTACGCCAGAATGTCACTTCGTTCTGCACGCCTACTGCCACAACAACTTGTCCATTTCTGCTCGCTGCTAACAGTTCTACGTCCGTGGCGAATCCACGTGGCAGCGTCGAAAAAAGAACCTGGTCCCCCAACGTGGTTTTAACTTCGCCCGATACTGCCTTGCAGTCGCCTCGGTTGTGCTGAGCTTCCAAAAGCTCGGCATCCTTCAGTAGGTAGAGCAAAAGCGCATAAAGGGGAAGGATCGTCAACGCCATGGGGACCGGGAGAATTTTAAGGAGCCAAAATATCATATCTAATGTTGGTGTCGAGGACCGAAGACTTTGTTGAACGCTCTGACTGACTGTACCAGCTGGTTGGAAAGCGACAATTGTGGGTACCTCTATTCGCAAATGAACCACAGACTGTTCTTCAGGGTTGAGAACCTTCCATAGCCGCCAAGAAGGATCTTGAGTCTGATTGAGTGGTTGCTTGGTAAACATGGGGAAGGACGGAGAAAAGGTGACGGAAAGGTCATTGTCATCGTACGCGCTCGGGCGGGTGAGGAAATAGAGCGTGGTGGTGATTGCCAGGAGCTGGCGTGGGATGAGAACACATTTCCTAGAGGACGTGATGCAATTCAAGGCTCACCAACAGCAGACTGATATTTTTGATAGCACGACCCTTGAGTATGACTTTGAGATGATAGGCAGGACGCTGTTGCCAAGAAGTGGGTATAGACGGTGGCACCTCCTGTTGTGCGCCTGTCGCGGCTGGAGTCAAGCTCGGGTTTTGCCTGATAAGCTCTTCCAGCTTCACGCGAATTGTCAGGGAACATGACACCCGTGAGCATAGGCGGGATTGCCTACCTCTAACCGTTGGATATCGATTGAGAGTACAGCCAAGAAAAACGTGTGTGCTAGGAACCAGTGAGCCACCAGGACCACGAACGCGAACGTACAAAATTGGCTGATGGCACCAGTAGAACACCGTGCAATGGTTCCCAGTATGCAATTGTAACCTACAACCTTGAGAGTATTGGACAATCCGGCACGACTCAAGCCTTCTGCTATTCTCTCTTTGACAGGAAGGGTAACAGATGTCCTTGTAACTGCATCGACCTGTGGAAAGGAACATAAACTAGAGCACTCGGAGGGAAACTGATGTGATACCAAATTGAACATGTTCTCTGCTCCGACGAAGATAATAACAATAGGCAACAGACTCCTGTTTGTCGACTGTGAATACGACGCAACAAATTAAAACTCTAAACGTACCAGGGGACCATAGGGACCTTGAAACGCATCAATGAACAGACACTGAGGCTGGTAATGGTACTAGCAACAATTTCAAAGAGCGCTGTGAAAGTCAAGCCGATTCTAGTGTGGACTCCATTCATGCGCTTCATAGACCTTCTGACATACACGAAAAATACACCATATGCAAAATAAACGAACGAAGAAATGGATGAGAAACCTTGCTTCTTTGAAAGTCCGTGATCATACTGGCAGACATCAAAGCCTGCCATTAACGAGGAACAAAATTAAACAGACCTCGAGGGCAATGAGCGTTGGTTCGATCGTCTCGGTGAAGGCATCGTTGCCTTGTGTGAGATTTTTTAGAATATCGAGCCAATTATCGTGACTAGATTTATCCACGCAATCAGATTCAGGGAAAATGAACGTATGCACGAGGAAGTTTGCGGAGTCAATGTTCACCGCGCTTCTTTCGAGTGTTCGCCCAGCGAGAACCATCTGAGGAGTGATTGGGATCCCGGCCACGGAAACGCCATCGAAATTTTTGAGAGTGGTGGGTATGTTTGCGTCCGATAGAAGACGAGCCTCATCATAATTCCAGAACGCAAGGGGACTGAATACGACACAGTCATTCGTACTCGCTTCCAGACAAGGCACCCCCTGGGATTTGACGCGTTCCAATATTCGTCGTTCAAGCTGCAAGGCAGACAGTAGTGTTTGGTTTGTAAGGGCGCCAGCGTCGTCAACGGTGTTACTGTGTATCAAGATGCGTTCCACCCGAAGGGTGCGGTCGGAGCCACAACGTGCACGGACTAGCTCGTCGTCAAGTATTTGAATGTTGGGTTGACCCTGCCAAAAGTTCTGGAGATCTCGGAGGGCGTCGCTTCCGAAAGCGACGTAGTCGGCAAGAAATGAGTCGACGATATTTGATGTGGATGCGAGACGCGAATATGAAGGTGTGGAAGAGTAAATGGCCAGTGCAGGGTATGACAGACATGTGATGACGACCGCGGACACGAGAATGAGACGGATCTGGTGTGTTGCACAGTGTCTGCGCCAATGTCAGGGAATTCTAGCATCCGCGGTAAGCTAGTACGCACATTCCAAATGCCCGCAAGGATGTGTCGGCCACAGTCCGTATTCGTCGATAGGCAACGGCGGTGGACGAGAACAAGCCTACAGTTCGTGCCATGTGCGAATAAGATATTTGATGGCCGTTCAGGTCTCTGGGTGCATGCTACGGTAGTGGTCGGGCGGGTCGTCCAACGGACGCTGCGGGGCACGACACGAACTCACGACCGACGCCATGCGTCACGTGATTCAATGAGCCGAATTGTGATAACGCGGCCGGACTTATCGGAGTTTGAATAGACTCATGTGCTTACTAATGAGAAACTTTTATGAATATAGGGCTCATTAAGGTCTGTCAGTCTGGGATTTACGACAAAACATTTACAGAAGTTCTCGCACAAAAAGTTTCTGATGATGATGTAACATATTGAAGCTCCGCATAAGCACGCAGGCTGAAGCTGGATTTCGATCGGAGATTCGTGTCTTGGAGCCTTGCCGAGCCCCCGCCGACCCACACGTGACCTTAAGGGAACATTTGCGAAACTTTTCCGAAAAACATTTGTCCTCCTATTCTAGGCTGACACTGCCAATTGTCCTCCTTTAACCACAACTGTAAAGTCTGAATCCATAGTATAGAGAGCAAGTACAATAGATCGGATCATGTGGTATATCGTTGTCTCCCAACGTTGCGCTTTCATTCGACCTGCATGCACCTCCTAAAAATCCAACGTCATTGCTATATGTTATCTTCGCGAAGCTTGCGTTAGTTGTACTAGACCATGGAATCGCTCACGGTAGCTATCGGCGTAAAGGAAGACAACAAGCCCGCTGATAAAGTCCCTTAGCAACCAAAGCATGTCAGCATCGATTCAACAAGGCGCTGTGGAAAATCCGAACCAGCTGCGCACTAGGGACCGGATAGGATAGTCCACAACCTTGGGTATTCCCGTCTGTATGAGCGATGACCATCTGTCGGTAATGATTGCCTTGGGGTTTGTTAGGGAGCGAAGACCCTCAGGACCCCCTGTCCCAGAAAGTCAGAAATATAGTATTATCCATACAAATTATCCCCACTCACCGAAGCGTCCATAACCGCTTGCTTTCGTCCCCCCAAATGGAAGATCCTGACTATGATAGGAAACCATTCTAAATACTAGTTTTGAGTGACTCGCGACTACTGGACTTACTTCAACTGTGTATACCATCAGAAATACTGATCGGCAATTACGAATTGAAACTTACATAGTACACTCCGAAATCGTTGATGGACACCATTCCACATTCCAATTCTCGAGCAACTTCCAAGCACAAGTCTTGGTGGGGCCCGAAAACACTCGCTCCAAGACCATACCTCGTACCATTAGCAATCTTGATCGCTTCCTCAATATCCTCGTAGCGGATGAGTAAGGCAATCGGTGCAAATACTGATATGATCGTTAGCGTGGGGAATGCGCCTTCTATATGACCTCACGTTCTGTCTGCGCAATCCTCGACTTGGGATCGACATCACCGAGTACGGTCGCCGTGAAATACGCGTTGCCAGCCGAAGAAGGATGAAGATATCTCTTCCCGCCAACGTCCATCTGAGCACCTGCTTCGTGAGCTTCGAATATGAGGTTTTCGAGCACTTCAAAGCGATCATTCGTAAGCATGCTTCCGCAATCGACCGTATTGATGAAGCCCTCTCTTGATGGTGCCAAGACAGAACCAGCCCGCAGCTTTTTGGCTCGCTCCGTCAAAGTCTCGTACAGTTCATCATACTGCGCAGAGTGTACAATGAAGCGCTCAATGCCGATGCAATTCTGGCCGGCATTCTGGCTGATGAAAATCAAAAAGGTGACTGACGAGAGAGGATCGATCGAACATACAAAACACCACGCATCCACGTACTTGCCCACTTTTGGATGTCAGTATCAGGCAGAATAATTGCCGGATCTTTTCCACCCAGTTCTAGTGTTACAGGGACAAGATGTTCCGTTGCAGCCACCGCTACCTGATGTCAGGTGAGCAATTCATTAGGAGTTGATGCTGCAAGAATTGGTACCTTGCGTCCGACCTCCTCAGAACCAATGAACGTGATGTGTTTGATCAATGGGGATTTGGTCAAAATCTCTGCCTTGTCGGGCCAACAACAAACTGTCTGGGAATATACTCAGAGACGCTGGAAGAAAAAGAACATCCACCAACCTGCACAATGTCAGCATCGTGACCACATGCTTCAAGTGCCTTATGTATCGCCCCGACAAACCAGTCAGTAGACCACACGACGTGCTCGGAACACTTCAGCACAATAGCATTGCCAGCAAAAATGGATGCGATGATTGGTGACCAAGCATTATGCAGTGCTATAGTCTGGAATGAGGCGACACACTACATGCTCTACAATCCACTCACGATAATTCCAGGACACAATGGCGCAGACCACTCCCTTGGGTTCATAGAAAACCTGAGACTTTTTGTAGCTCAGCATCAAGTTTGAGTGCCTTGTCTCGGTTTGTAGCGCATTTTCTCCGTGGTTTATCAGCCACTCGAGTTTCGAACACGTCGACAAAATTTCACCGAACGCAGCATCAACCACTATAGGGAACTGGTTTGTCTCTTCACCACTGACTGAAAAGTGCTACACTTACACGTCTTCCCAGTATCCCGACACGCAACTCTTGCACAAGCTTCTTGGTTTTCAACGAGCCACTTGAGCAGGCTTCGCATCACCCTACGCCGCTGAGAAAAGGTAGTTTCGGCCCATGAGACCTGTGCTTGCTTTGCTCGCCGTATCTTGGCCTGAATTTCAAGCTCGTTATCCGCAATGACCGTCTTGATGTGTAACGAGTTCGCGGGATCGTAACACGTGATGTAGTCCCTACCACCCATGAAATGGTGAGGAAGAAGGTCAGGTTCGGTGAGATGGGACTTGAGGTTTGCGTCACGAATCCTCAGAGATTCCCATTGTGGGTCTGCCGCCTAAGAGGATATCAGACGACCAGCATACAACGAGTTGGACCACATACTTCGGGCGGATTGTGTCTAAATGGCACGGCACTGTTGTGCGCCTTCTGGTAACGATCGAAGACCAACCAGATACCGAAGGCTGAGAACACAGTCAGAAGGTACAAGACCTCGAGTACGCTGGCCTTTGGGTCGTTCTCAAGCCATAAGTTGAGGGTGCGAAATGGATGAAAAATTGCGTAGAGAAAGGAGGGCATCGATGCTGCTCACGCACTCAGCACGGACGAATTGCTGGCGAAATCAAGCGCTGAGAGAACTGAGGGACAACTCGAACAACAAGGAAACGCGTCGACAAAAATTCCTCTTCTACGCGATCACGTGATTGATCGGAGCGACATCAACTCTAATACTCTCGTGGCTTTGTCTGCCATCCGGGATTGCTCTGTAGCAGTCCGTGCAATAGAGTACCATCGTATCCTCCTTGTTCTCTACTTCCTTCAAGTTCCTTGAGCTCGTGCCGTCGTAGGTACTAGTATAGTCACATCTCAAAGTACTTACTACTAGGATTTCACTTCGGATCACATCACCTCCCCTTACGGCCTGTCTGGGGAGTCAGATCTT
>JBBPNX010000091.1:0-42929 GCA_038091155.1 Harrya chromipes
GCGGCATGGTATAAGCAGATGCTGTTCGTTCATACACTCATCCCACGGGACAGTTGTCTCTTCTAGGTCACTATGTGGTGCATGATGGTTCGCATGACGTTCTTCACGACTGGCATCACGACGTCATCAAATTGCCTTGTGTGGGCGACCTGCTTCCGGAATCCGTTATGCTTTCACATACGACTACTAGTTAATTGACTGCGACCGAAAGTACAGTGGAATTGGCAACAGATTGAGCAGTGGTGGGTAAACAAGTGTGTATGGATAACTGAGGAAACAACCGGAGACAGTACCGTTTTGGTTACTAGTAAACCAAACCTACGTGTTCACTGAACTGCTTTCGTACGAATTCCGTCTTCAAGATACATATATTTTTCAAACTTTGGGCAAATCTAGAGTAAACGAAATCGACTTATACTGAGGTAAATTCTTCGTATGGGCGATATCGTTATCTCGCAATTACGGCATTATAAATATCATCGCTCCCGAATTATAGATCGGGTGTGGCCAGCGGCTTCCCCAATTGGGTGGGTTGAACCTACTATATCTACCCCCACATGGTCGAATGGGCTGTTCAGGCTTTACGCGCTTCTTCTCCCCAACTATCCTCATCCAGTCTGTACTCGATACTCCATGGGTAACTGCGTTTCGCATTTCCAGCTTCTCCAACGAGATGACGTCGGTACTACGAACAGCGACGGCCGTCTCGAGAAACGTGGTGTTACCATGGGGCTACCTCCTTGCCCCACGTTACCCATCGAAGAACGAACTGAGTCCTTCTGGATGCATCCGCCCTCCTGCATCGCCAATTACACCTCTAGCGACACCTTTCCGTCGCACGCCGACGTCGGTGAGTACCCTCTGGATTGTCTTGACGTGCGTCGGTACCTATACTTACTCGGCCCGTGCTCGCTCGCGCGTCACTCACCACCTCCTAGTGATCATTGGATCTGGTCTCTCCGGCGCATCCTTTGCACGGACGTTACTCGAGCTGGACTGCGCGCGAGAAGACCACATCGACCCACTGAGCGTCGTCATGCTGGAGGCGCAAGAGACATGTTCCGGGGCAACGGGCAGGTGGGTTAGGGTCTCTCTCTCGGTCGTGTCACATCACTAATGGGCAACGGACGCCGGTCTGACATCCGCATATAGGAATGGAGGGCACATCAATCCATCCCTCTACCACGACTACGAATCCCTCAAGCGGCAATTTGGCAAGACTGCGGCACAACAGATCATACGGTTCCGACTGGCGCACTCTGACGTCCTGGCAGAGGTTGCGGCGGAAGAGGCAAAGGACGCTGATTGTCGGGAAGTGGAAACCGTGGACGTGTTCTTTGACGAAGTGGTGTTTGCGGAGGCAAAGCGGAAACTAGCTGTTTACAAGGCAGATATGCCACAGGAGGCGAGCCCGTATTGCGTTTGGCAGGGAGAGAAGGCTCGTGAGGTGCGCGGACCTCTTTATTACCGTGTGCACACCCTGATCGGTGTTTTCGCTAGAGGTTCAACTTGTCCACGCTGGCCGTTGGGTGTATCACAACCCGTGCTGGGGCGGTGCATCCTTATCGTTTCGTTACTGGCATTCTTTGGCGGTTACTGCAAGAATACCCCAAACAGTAAGTGTTCGACTGGGTTGCCTGACCCACTGCCACTCTCGTCTGAATCTGCACTGCCCAGTTTCCAACTCTTCACGCAAACTCCATGCCTCTCCATTACCGAACCATCATCTAAGAATCCTTTTTATACTCTGGCAACGCATCGTGGACTATTGACTGCGTCTCACGTCGTCCATCTTACGAATGCGTACGTTGGTAGGCTCGTTCCCGGGCTCGCAGAGGTCGTTTTCAGAATCCGCGAGACGATGAGCGCACAACGACCTGGAAGGGCTCTCCAGTTTCAAGGGCTCGACGACAATGACACAAGCAAGCAACATGGTCGACGATCCTACATCTTCTACGATAATCCCGCACAAAAGGGCTTTGACTACCTAACACAGTTACCGGACGGCGAACATGAGCTCATGTTTGGTGGAGGCATGGAAGTGATTCCTGAAACCAATATCAAGGACGGAAGCATGTACGACGTGCACAGTGCCGCACACGTATCGGGAGCGCTCCCCGTGTATTTCGGACCCCACAACTGGGGGGCTGAAGCAGTCTCCGTCGCTGAAGACGCGCATGAACGGACTCGGGTTACTTGGGCTGCTGGAAGAGTGAAGGCGCTCTGGAGTGGCGTCCTGAGCGTGTCGGTCGACGAGCAGCCGTGGGTGGGCCGTATCCCGAGTGAGATCTCAGGCCGGGCGGTACCTCGAGCGGGCGCGATAGGATCGGAGAAAGGCAAGGCGGGGCGGACTGCAGATCCTGGGGAGTGGGTTGCAGCGGGATACTCTGGGGAGGGAATGGTCCACGCGTGGTTGTGTGCCCGGGCGCTCGCGTTGATGGTGTTGGGACTCGAGGACGCCGTCGAGCTGGAGTTCGAGGGGAAGTATGGGGTAGGGCAGACTGTTGACCAGTGGTTGCCGGCGTGTTATCGGATCGAGGTGCCACGTTGGAAGTATGCGTGCAGGAAGGCAAGGGAATTCAGGATTGGGAGGGAGAAGGTTGCGGTGCGTGGTGGAGCGGGAAGGATGAAGATTTATGAGGGCCTCTAAGCGTTTGATATCTGATCTGACTATATACCCCTCTATGTACATGGTATCGTAACATAGGTAATGTAGAATAATATCCTTGATTGGACGACGTTCTCCGTCCATTCCTGAGAATGCTAAAGGTCCATCGCGACTCGGAGCGGCTACTATTCATGTTGCGCAGGATATCGTTATTGGTCCAACATCTGGCTTCGCCAGTAATGACCACCAAGTTACGCCAAGATGTAAGGCTGGTACCATCGCGATCATCCAAGGCAGATGCACTGCACAACTGGGTGCAAAATTGCAAATACCTACTGGAAGGATATCGACAGGTCTGAGACTCTGACCTCAACGACCCTAAGTGTAGCAAGCACGCGTACCGTACGGTGAAGCAGCACTATGGGGACCTTCAATTGTCTGAAGATCCAATTACAACGTCGAGAGCTTGGATTTAAATAATTTGTCTTTTTATTGTACACTTCTCACTGGCAGTGTCTGCCAGGGTGAAACGTGTATGACCGAGGCATCGCATCCCGACTCGGAACATCACTGAAAAATCACGCGGGCTATAATACATTATAATCCTAAAATAATGTAAATAATTGTCATAATTGCTTGCCATCTGGCAACTGGAAGATAATGCCTTGATATAACATTAGAAAGGAACTATATAGTTGACAATGGTCACAGATTTTAGCTTCGTCAACCACTGTGTGGCCTTCGTTACCAAAAGATCCAACTCTCCCACACAGTTTGTCATGAGCCATGGATAGCCTCAAACCAGAGGAACTATGTAGTTGACAGCACTCATAGATCTTGGCTTCGTCAACCATTGTGTGGCCTTTGTTACCCACAGACCCAACTCTCCCACAAAGTTCACTATGAGCCATGTGTGGCTCTCAAACCAAAGGAACTATATGGTCACAGATCTTGGCTTTGTCGACCACTAATATTATAATATTTGAAATAATTTTTTTTTCTTGATCAATAATCATATAAATGTGGTGGTAGTTTTAATTTTTTTATTCAGATAATTATTACAAAACTACCAGATCAAGTGACTAGTAGCCGAAGCCTATGGTAACCCTAATGACCCTGTATTTAACACACCGGCACCAATTGGCCAAACAGAATGTAAGTGACTCCGAAATCTTAGAGCTAAGTGGTCTAGCTGAGCTCGTCGAGCACTTATGATATGTTGGCAGGCTGGCCCAGATCACGACCCTGCAGGTTATGAATGGTGAGTCCAATCAGTAACCAAATGGTTTCTGGGGTCACTGGCAGAAAAAAGAATAATGCAAAAAGTATGTACTTACCGATCAAACAACTCACCTTGCTTGCAGCAAACACGATCACACAAAAGGTCAGGAGTACTCACCTCTAAGGTCAACATCCTGTACCTGTCAGCACCCATACCCATCGCAGGCTATGGCCGCCTGTGCAGCATGTTTATGTGCAATGGTGAGTAGTTTATGCGCAATGGTGAGTACAAGGCCGAGGGCAAGACGGCGAGGGCCTGGGGTGAAGGCGAGATGTGACAGTGAAACCACAAGTCCAAGGGCAAGACGGTGAGGTGAGGGCAAGGGCGACACGGTGACATATGTTGATGAGAATCACTTATATAGATGGACTGGAGGGAGTTACAGCATAGTGGCGTGACTTGTGATCATAGTACAGTTTGCGACAGTATGTAATATTTCTCAATGTTGACCGGCGCAACACCCCCCATTCAGGGTCGGCGAGATGGCAAGGGTGGCAAGGGCGAAGGTAAGGGTAGCGAGACGGTGAGGTAGTAAAGGCGCTACGCTCGTGTGCAAACGCAAGCGCAAATGCATACCATTTGCGTTCGTGTTTGCACACTCTGGGGTGGCAAGACAGTGAGATGGCGAGGGTGAATGAGGCCCGACTCGGAGGGTGATGGCATGGGGGCGGCAAGACAGCGACATGGTGAGACGGCGATGTGGCGAGGGTGAAGGCAAGGCAAGACGGTGGTGTAAAAATGTGCACACAAGGGTGAGGGTGATGCGGGTGGCGAGATGGTGAGATGGGGAGCCTTTAAACGAGGGTGAGGGCAGCGAGACGGCAAGGTGTGGGCAAGAGGGCACACTCATATGCAACTATAAACAGGAACACGATAACGAATTCCTGTTTGTTTGCACACAAGGGCGCTGGCATGGGTGTGCATGTGAGGGTGAGGACAAGGGCGAGACGGTGAGGGCGAGACGGTGGGGGCGAGATGCGCAAGGGTGAGCTGAGCCTTGAGACGGGGAGGACAAAACAAACGGCGTATCATATTGGGTAATCGCTCGACACCGCGAAACTTTTGTCCCGCCCCTCAAAGGCTTTATATGACCTTGTCGTCAGCCTTCAAGAAGTCGAATGCCTGGCCCTGCTGGGAGAAAACCAGATATGATTGGCCATGCTGGGCAAATGCTGGCTCATCCGCTGAGTTGTTGCCAGAGGATTCTAATCGTCTCTCGTCTGGAATGAAAACTGCTGCACTTTTGACACGTTACGTCGGATTGTCTAAAAAGGATCATACAGATAGGAAACTAGAGGCGATTGGCCATGCGTGTGGAGTGTGCACCCATCTGTTAAGTCGTTGCAAGAGTGTTTGCCGCAATGGTCGCATCCGAGAATGGTTTCTAATCGTCTCTCATAGGCAGAGAAAATTGCTATAGATTTCGCACATTGCGTCGGATTGTGTGAAAATTACAACTCCATTATAAAGCTTTCGAAATTTCTCTCAACATGGGATTGGATTGCGAAAGATGGAGGATACTGTGCACGAAGAAAAGGCATTCTAATGGCTTATAATTTATTGGCCGTTCATCTAATTTTTGTGCCAATGGGCATTTACCACCTGGTACTTGCCACGATTGGAACAAAACTGTGATGAAGAAGACAGGATTTACTTCCACCGCTAGAAGTGAGCGCCAGCTTGGTTAAATTTACCGGTTGACACCCCGCAGCCACTGCTCTGCATCCTGTATATTCTGCTCTGGAGTTTTCGATTCGACTGTTCTTGATGCATAGCCGCTACCGCCTCGACTTCTTCGCATTTTCCTCCTCGTGATCGGCGACAATCGACATGGTCGGCATCTAGCGACTGGCACAGGAATGAGGGAGATATCTTCTGTCTGCTCGTATAACTTCAAGGCGTATCCAAGTGCAGTCTTCCAGTGTCTATCCAACGCCATGTACATCACAAATTTCCCTCCCTCCCTTGAGCGACGTTCAATGCTCGCCACTCCAATCCCACTGGACCACTCTCCCTTCAGGCTGGATACATCTGGTGTATCAGGATTCTTCGGTGGTGACGAAGCCATCCATGCCATGGCTACCGTCCATATCTACAGAGGCCGGCGGTGGTTAGGGTGGTACAACACCCCAGGATCATACCAAATCGCAAAACGATATGGCCTTGTCGCCAAATCAACTTTCTTCAATGGACTCTTCCCGGGCGTCCGCACTGATCCAGCCAGACTGTTCGAGTTTGATGGCTGGCAGGGACCAAGGTTCCAGGCCGTCAACTCTGGCACAATTATGGATAGCACTGGTCATTCGGCCTGTATCCTCACGAAGGAATGTGGTTCTATCGATGGCCAGCAGATTCCTGGGAGGGATGGACCGGGCGTCAGCGTCACCATTGTCAAGCTTCACAAAGTTCCTTCCAAGATCGTGTATCCAAAGCGCATCTTTGCCTACTCCCCCTTCCTCGCCATTATCCCCATCGCTGCCAGTCTCACCGCCTGCATTGCGTGTGGTTTTTACAGGGATTGGTTTTCGTTTTCATTGATCCTATGGGGTATGCTCAGCAATGGTATCGCCTGCCTCGTCATTGGCTCGGGCTCCTTAAGCTTCGCCCACCACATACCCGCAGCTGGATCTCCACCTGGTGACGGTGTCCTTACTCCTGGGAAGGACTTCATCTTGCTACGAGGAGAGGAGGGCGCTGTCAATTCTGTCACTCTCGGCAAGTTCTCCTTCAAATTTCCCGGCAAGCATTATGAAGAATACATCGGATATTGCTCCGTCCTCCTCTCCATTCAGTTCATTGCGCAGTTGTTCCTCATTCCCCAGGGATCGCTTTTCGGCCAAATCATGTTCATCTCTTCTCTTGGGGTTTCTTGGGTCTACAACATGTGTCTCTCGACGTTCGACAGGGAGAATATCCAGAGACGGATCCTACTGGATGAAGTACTCGGGAAGCCGTCGCTGACCAAGTATACCCTGACCACGCGTACCGCTGCGGTGGTGTTCACACTGCTCGTTCTCTCTCCCGAGGACCCATCCAAGCTCCTTGATGCCTTGCTACCCAACGACACGAAAGTCTGGAAAAAGTGGAAGGAGACGGTTTTGGGGAGACTCCCTGCGCAAGAGCTTCACTTTGACAAGGCAGACTGGAACTTGGAAGGGTATTCTCAGCAAGAGAAGGACTTGCTTCGCTCGCTTTACGGCGATGCACAGACGGCAGATGACGGTTTACGCTCAGTTCCGATCGGCACCCCAGCAGACCGTTCAAGTCATCTGCCTGCCTTGGCCACTGAGCCAAAGGAGTTGCCGAAAGAACGAGCAAATGGTACTGCTGTTTAGATTCACGTCAGCTCTATCGTATGACCTAGGTTCCTCCACATCCTATGTGAAACCCACGTTCTCGATAACCTCCACCATGACGTCTATTCCGCTTCTACCACCCGTTTAGACTTGCTCACTGTTATCATAAAGTCGGCCAGGTTGCCTACTGGTAGACCATTCCCCAGTGCTTGTCACGGTATTGTTCGTACCTACTTAAGTATTTCATACTATGTTAACGACTGAATGATTGTCATGTTGTTCCTGCTATTTCCGTTGTCGCGGTTTTGATCCGCGCGGGTGTTGGCAAATGATTGTATTGCATCTGGTAACAGGCCATACTACTACGTACGGCACAAGTCCAGGTGCTAGAAATTGTGCCGATCAAATGATGGGATCTGTTCCAAAATGAAATACGACAACGAGTGTGATTTGGGGTATTTTCATGCCACATGCTTTGCGACGTCGGTCAGTGCCATCCTAGTATGCATTGGTACGAGCGACAGTTACAATTTATAGACACTGTAGCACAAGGTACATGATAGTATACAAATAGTATAATATTCATATTCACTATATGGTTCACAAACGTTCAATATGATTATCGTTGTCAGAGTCTGACGAAATCTCTACATTGCTGTGAGATGGCGATGGGGTTTGCTCCCGCAAATATGACGGTGGTGAGATCACATGTATCGTTTCATCGTGACCAAATTCAGGTGATGGCGGTTGAACAATGCGAACAATCGATGGCCCGGGCGCTCGAGAACGAAATGGTCGCCGCCGAGAATCAGATGACCGCTCAATAGATGGCGAGGGCTGACGAATGGGTGGTGGAGAATGAAATCGTTGCCGCCAAGAATCAGGCGACCGCTCAAGAAGTGACGGGGGCCGAACAACTTCAACAGGTGGCGTCTTCAGTGGATCAGTGGTGGTTCCAGACGTTTCAGAACACTCGGGTAACACAGGACCAAAAGTCAGTCCTGAGACCACAAAAACCATCACATAACCCTCGGCTGTAAGCCAAGGGTGACGGAATGACAATAAAATGTATTTTTGAATGTATATTCTTTTACGGAGTTAGGTACAGTACTATTATTTTCATTGAGTCTGATTAGTATTGCTGGCGATCAGTCACGGTCACGCTGTGGTGGGATCATCTATCTTATCTCGAACAATTATTTAAAACGAAACCAGAAAAAAAGTGTAGCATGAGTATACATCTGTGCGAATCTACTAATATGTGCGACATGATCTATTCGTAAGGATAACCGAAACTTGAAGCATTGCCTCCATCAAAAGCAAAGTCGGGCACCGGTTCACTAGAAAAGTCCACATCAGGGCAAGCCTGAGAGTTACCTTCAACCAGGAACGAATTGGACGACGAGCTTGCTGCCGGTGGTTGTGAGCCCGTGTAGGACATGGAAGGGCCCGTGACAGACGACGAGAAATACGAGCTTGAAGACCATGGGGCCGGGGCAGATGATGAAACGGCGTAAGAGCTGGAAGGAACGGCCCAGGAAGGGCCAGCGTCGGGTGACATGCTGACGCTCGCCATGACAGCGCGAGGAATGATGAAGGGTTGAAGCTTTTGGGGCGATGCCCTCCCGCTGTTACGCATCCGATCACTTGAATGGGAGCGGAATATTAGTAGTTACGGTGTCAATAAATGAAAATTACTTACATTCCTTGGGCATGTAACCAGTCGAGGCGCGCACGGAGGATTGGCCCATGGTATTCATCGTCGAGAGTGTTGACAATAGCAGTATGGTAATGTTCAAAGTATGTCGCATACGACTCCGTTGAGAACTTGATGGGATCACCGTGGTCAGAACAACGACCTTGCGAGGTCCGGTGAAGTGCACAGAGTAGCTAAGAGGAGATTATGGTTAAATAAATAAATCAGATTCATCATCAAAGATCACGTACTGCAACTCCAGAAAAAGTGAGCATGCGCGTGGGTGTTGTGTTGTAACTGGAACGAAATTTCTTGACAGGTGAAGTATCGCGGTCGTACCAAAAGTCTAAGTGAAATTTTTCAAGAATCGGGTGACCAAAAACTCGCTCGACGCCCTGGAATGCATCTAGTCGTTATCAATAATTTACTGTACCATGTGTACTCACGTTTACTCCTTGTTTGTGAAGAAAAAAGTTGTTGGGGGTTGACGGATTCGTAATCTCATTGACGCGTTCTTGCATCTTGATATAGTTCGGGGGTTGTTCGGGGGTTGGTGACGTGGAGTTTTCGCTAATTTGCATGTATTCATGGCCGTAACTTTCGGCCGCTTTGACCATCCTTGACCGAAATGATGAGAGCGCACGGACGATCCGTGTCTCTATCTCAGGGGAAAGCCGTATTTGCTCTAATAGACAATGCATCAGACGAGAAAGATTGAGTCAAAATTGGAATTCATACCGTAGTTGAGGGTGACACATGCAAGGTTGAAACTTTCTGTGATCTGGTCTTTCCATAGCAACCGAGCCTTTTCATGCTGTTGCGAGCTGTAACGCCAGCCGCTGTTGAGCACCATTTCGTTGACAAGCGCGTCAGAAGCGTAGGAAATGATTGGCTCGAGTTCTTTCTCTCGAGCACGCTGATGACTCGTGATTGCCACCTGGTATCCAGTACCGAACGACAGCTGGCTAGCTGAGCAGGATGATGTCGAAAGGGGAGTGGGTGGAAGTGATTCACCGAAGGTGCGAAGGCGGTCTTGCGAGGGGGGTCGGACTGATCTGCGCCGCTGCTGGTGTGCCGATAAGATGTCAGATCGGCCACCGTACAGCTATTGGAGAATTAGTTTCCAATTATTTGAGATGTTAGAAGACGTACCTGGATTTGTGAGGCGGCCTCTTGGAGGCGATCCTCGACTGAGGCACTACCTGCCGGAGGTAGAGGGGGGAGGGTTTGGATGGCTTGGGTTGGTTCTTCAACCGAGGCACTGCGTGCCAAAGCTAGAGGGGGCAGGACGCCAGTGGGGACTGATTGTTGAGTATGATAGAGTTGCGATCCAGAAACGGTCGCTGGGGCAGGGGCAGGTAACGCTTGGTATGGTTGGCCAACAAACGGGGCTAGTTGCAGTGGAGGATTGTTGGCGGGGAGGGATGATCCTCTGGTGCGAGTACCTGTACGTCTTTGGCGAGCAGTACGAGGCGGCATTGTAGGGTAAGATGCTTCTCACCAAATTGACTCGGAGTGGCCTTATTAGGCTGTTGGCGATGGGCTAGATGAGCCGCATTCTGGGCCATCAACGTGTGCTTGGTTAGCTCAGGATACTTACTCGCTAGCCAATGACTCACCTGATGCTGAATGCACCCCACAGCATGCCAGTATTTTGGGGCCCGCATCGACGATCACCGAAGCACAGTCACAGTGAGTCATAATCATAGGTAATTCAGCTGAGGGTTTAATGTTGAAGATCTTGGAGAAGAGACCCTTGAATATTTGAATGGAGGTAGCCGCCAACTCATCGATAACGGCGACCTGCAAGTGAGTCGGTTCAGTTGAGCAGCTTGGTCCAGTCACGTTCCAGTCACAAGTATCCCACGCCACTCTCAGACTTCTTTGTATTTAGTCAAGGTTCATGAACTCGCCGACTCAGATAGCATGATGTGAATATAAGCATTCTGACAATACACTGTACATATGATGAAGGGGGTAACGCACGAGGTCATTAAAAAAAATTAAGAATGCGAGTCACTGCTGCAAGAACTTGAAGCTGAAATATCTGACAAATGTACATCATGATCGCTGCCAGGAGACTCTCTCCCACCTGGCCCAAACAAAGAAACGCGTTCTTCAAGTAGACCTATCCCTTCGTGATCAAGAATATGTTTGACCTCGCCAATTTGCCAATCCGCCTTCTTCAAAAAGGTTTCAGCTTGATCGCATTGGTTTGTGGCAATAACACGCATGATGTCAAGCTCCTTAATGCGTAGGCGATGATACCGTAGATGTGCTGCAAAGGTATCCCGGCTTGCTCTCGCAAGTTGTAACATGTGAAGAGCATGAATTCTCTCCACCTCTTGTGGTACTGTTGCAGAATCCTGGATCGCATAAGATGGTGCCTACATCGATAACAATATTTCTCACCCCGCCGGTCAATATCTTTTTGACCTTTTTGTGAGGCGAAGATAAGTCTGCTATTCCGTCTGAAGGTAACATAAAATCAAGGTGGGTTCGCTTTCGTAGATGCACCTCGTTTGAGGTAGGTGGCGAGGAAGTTGGTGGGGATTCTGGATACCGCTGGGGCTGGGCCCCCTTGAGCTTGGACAACCTGGGGCTGGGCAACGTTTCTTTCAACGGTGGGGTCATCAGAAGACCCGACGGGAGCTTGTCTCTTGACATTGGTGAGCTTAGCGTGGAGGGTGTCGTAGACTCGTAGTGTGGGTTGGCAAAGGACTCAGCGTGTGGTTCAAGCGTGGGAGTTGGGAGGTATAGCAATTGAAGTCAGCGGTATACCGCCAGCTGCTCCCCTTATCCTTGTACACGAGCTGCATTACGCGGCACGGCGGGATGGCTTTGCCTCTGGCTCCAACATGCATTCCAATGGCATGCCCCAATTGTTCAGCTAGTTTTCCCTCTGCAGAGGCAGTAGTCCAGCACTTGTCATCAGATTGCGCTTGCGAGGCATTCGCTGATCGGGAGCCTGCCAGCACCGAGTTGGATTCTGATGGTGAATACGATGATGATACCTTTTTTTCATGCCGCAATGGTTAGTGTGATCGTATATTGTTGACCTTGGTTTGACCATTCTGGTAGATGATAATGATCTCGCCACTGACCTCGAACACCCTGGTCTTGATGGTGTAGACGAGGAATGTGATGATTCCTTTGATGATAGACATGGTCGTCAGTCATCTTCTGCCTCCGAGTCTCATTCAACCCCATTTAATCGCACTCGAGAGTATCACCCAAACCAGAGTAAGACTCGCCCTGGGGGCGAGCACCTTTTTCATCGTATGGATAGGGACGAATTTGCACATATCCGTGACACAGAAAATCCCTACTATCCTTTTGCGTCACGGAATGAATGGGAGGTTGCTAATTGGCTCTCAAAGGGAACGCTTTCCTGGAGCGAGATTGATGAATACTTGCAGCTGGGCCGGGTATGTGTATTTGACTACTGTATGAGTGGATATTAAAAATTCTATAGAATAAACGAGATCCACTCTCATTTCGTTCAGCGGACGAGCTGCGCTCACGTATCGAATCCCTGCCAGATATGCCACGTTGGCACTTTCAAGAGATCAAGGTTGGTCCTTACCGCACGCAAGAGCCGATTATGCTCTATTGGCGAGATGGACTTGAAGTCGTCAAGCACCTCTTCAGCAACCCGACATTCGCATCTTGCATGGACTTTGATCCGTATCATGACTACGAGAAAACCCACGATGATCAACACCGCATCTATGGTGAATTCATGAGCGCTCAGCGAGCATGGGATATACAGGTACGACGATAAATCTAAATCTACGTCTTGAACATGGAGCTTACTTCCTAGTAAGACTAAATTACCTCCTGGCCACGGCTTCGTTGGCGTGATCGGAGCTTCCGATAAGACGCCGCTGACAAAAGGATCAGGCGACAAAGAGATGCACCCACTCTACCTCTCACTTGCCAACATTCACGCTAATGTCCGAATGAAAGCCACATCCCATGCGTTTGCATTGGCTGCATACCTTCCAATTCCGAAATTCCTAGATGTCCCTCCTGCTGTTCAATCGATCCTGTCGGCACGAGTATACCATTTCGCAATCTCTATTGTGATGCAAAACTTGAAGAAGGCCGAAAGGGATGGTGAAGTCATGTCCGATCCAACAGGCAACCTTCGACTCATCCACACTCCGCTTGTCGTTTGGATCGCTGATTACCCAGAGCAGCTCTTGATCGCCGGCATATCATCCAGAAACTCCCCCATTTCCACTGCTACCGCCGAAGAGTTTGGCGACCCTGGACCCTGTCCCCCTCGTCTTCGAGAACACACTCTGGACGCTATCAGGGAGGCATGCAGGGAATGTGATCCAAGCAACATCGCGGCCTTCCATAAAGTCTGTCTAGCCCATCGTCTCAATGGCGTCATCTTCCCATTTTGGTGGGATTGGGGGGATGCTTGCCCATCCCTGTTCCTCACGCCTGACGCCCTCCACCAATGGCATAAATTTTTTTTTGATCATTGTGTGACATGGGTGACACACATGATAGGCAATACAGAGCTCGATCGCCGTCTCTCCGTCCTCCAACCACGCACAGGAATACGTCGGTGGCCAAAAGGTATCACCACGCTGAGGCAAACCGGGGGAAAGGAGCATCGGGATATCGAAAAGCTGCTGGTTGCCGTCGCTGCAGGTGCAGTTGATATCAATGTCCTCCGTGCGCTCCGTTCCATTACCGAATTCATCTTCCTTGCTCAGCGTGTATTCCATGACGAGGAAACGTTACACTCTCTTGGTGAAGCCCTCCGCGAATTCCACCACTATAAAGCAAGTATCCTGGCTGCTGGAGGTCGCCGAGGAAAGAATGGTCCCCTCAACCACTTCCACATTCCAAAGCTTGAATTAGCTCACCACGTCGTACGGAGTACACGTGCGATGGGTGCCCCCTACCAGCACACTAGTGACATCACAGAGAGGTGTCACATTACGCTTGCCAAAAACCCTTACCGTCGTTCGAATCACCGCAACTTTCATGAGCAATGTGCTCGCTTCCTTGATCGCCAAGAAAAGCAACGACTTTTCGATCTTTTTACGACTTTTAAAACAGCGGGTTCAGCCTTGTTCGAGGCAATTGCACATGAGGATAGGCAGATCCACCTTAATGACCCCCGGTTATCATGGAATCCGCATGCCTCGTTTGCTGAGCAATCCAGAGTCGTTCCACGATCAAAGGTGTCGCTTTTTGAGAACCAACGCTCCTCTATCTCTCTGGACAACAATCGTGCGCTCCTCCTCACCCTCAACCCTCATTTTCCCCAACTGTCTATTGATGGTGCTTCAAGGCTCCTTGGGATCAATGATCTACGTCCTGCACTGGGGGACTTCTTCTCCAATCGCTCGTACACCAGCCGAAACGGTCGACGCTTGTCTCCATTGAACTGCCCTCTCCCGTTCTCTTCCCTAGATGCATGGAGAAACTTTCGCATTCAACTCCGCTCTGTGCAAAACCCCTCAACTTTCTCGCCACCCCAGACCATTCAAGCTGAACCGCCCAGTGGGTCCTTACCTTTTGGCCGTGCAAACACAGTCCTTCTCTCTCATGAGACCGGTGACCTACTTTCGCCTGATGCAAACAGCGAGCGTATGTGTTCACCTTTATATTTCCGCTGATATTTACGTGCTTTCAGGTTACCTAGTCGCCCAAGTGCGGGCAGTATTGCAGCCCATCACCAGCCCCCGTTGCCCACCTTTACTGTATGTGGAGTTCTTCAACTTCTCCAATGCTTCCTTTGCGGTAGTCGATGGTATCCGAGTTGCCACACCAGTCTCTGATCTAGAGATGTTCGTCGTGCAACGCCGGTCCCGAAACGATGGTCGGCATCTAGGTGATATTGTCCCACTGGATAATGTCCGCCAGGTTGTCCAGCTCATTCCCAAGTTCGGTTCCAGAGTGCGAGAGGACATGACGTGCAACAACAGTTTGGAGCTTGGTGGAGAGTTCTATATAAATTCCTTTGCAGACAAAGAAACATTTCACGCTATCCTTAGCTACCAGTAGTCTTCAGCTACTCATGTACTAACTACTAGTTACAATGAGTCAATCAGTTACGAACAGTAATGTCTTATCCGAGCCAATAGTATTATCGGTGTCACACTAAGCTCGATTTCCGATTTTTTATTGAATATATTCAAGTTATGATCAGATATACAAATATATTTTGTGTACCAGCAAGTTTATAAGACTGCCATGACTCTTTTGAGCGTTCCTGTCAGTCCTGCTGTTACCCGACGGTCCCGTGGTCCTGTCGGCTAACTGTTCCACTGAAGCAAGTTGGGATACCTTGGCTCGTTAGTTATTGGTTTGTCAACGTGATCTTGGCGCGTCGATGGTCACGTGTTTTGAAAATTATGGCCCATTTTGCTACCCTTCATGGAGGTTATTGCTGAGTCGAAGTAGATGGACAATGACTACAAAGCCTCGAAAGAGGCATTCGTCTCCGGGATGTCCGGTTCAACTGTCTTCCACGTCAACGCTATCTCTGCAGTCGCGTTGGTGAGTCCATCGAACGTGTCGGACGTTCCATTACTCAAGATCCCAAGGCGTCTATAACTCTACATTCTGCCCTGCGAACGCGCATAACCGTGTTCCGTTCTATGCCATTCGTTCTCGAATGGCTGGTGTTGACCCTCCCCTTGTCGCTTTCGCTGACAGTTTATGCCGATTCACCTGGAGCACTCTCGGCACTCCTTCTGGCCCCGACCTGCGTCTTGCTTCTTCTCCCCCAGATCGACAGCGGAACACATTTACTTTCAAAAACGAACAAGGTCCAGCCGAGCCCGACGACGCGAGATAGTGCCATCGATAGGCATGCACTGCCGACGCTAAGGCCCCTTCCAGCACTCACGACGTACCGCGCCAACATGATGTTGCTCACCATATTTTCGATTCTCGCGGTCGATTTTCCCGTCTTTCCGCGTTCCCTTGCAAAGTGTGAAACATATGGCGTGTCATTGGTACGTGCTGCCTTGCATATGCACTTGGCACTGTCTTGACTCTTGATTTCTTTGGGCCAGATGGATATGGGCGTTGGGTCATTCGTTTTCTCTCAAGGCATCGTGTCTGCAATACCCCTCATTAAGGACCCATCTCAGCTGCGTGCGAGTGTGAAACCAAAGTTATACCGGATAATCAAAAAGATTTTACCGATCGCGGTGTTGGGTATCGTTCGAGTGTTGCTTGTGAAGGGAACAGAATACCCTGTATGATGACTCGTGGCTATCACTTGGTTTTGCAAACTGAACCATTTCAGGAACATGTCACGGAGTACGGGGTGCATTGGAACTTTTTCTTGACGCTTGCCATTTTGCCAGTCGCAGAAGTGGCCCTCCATCCGATCATCAAATACATACCTGTATCATTGTTGGGCCTTTGGATCGGTGTCTGTGAGTGGCCCTGACTAATTTTCTGGAATATTTAACTAGCTGCATGCTACAGTACATCAACTCGCATTATCATTTCTAGGGTTGGAGTCTTTGCTCCTCCACGCCCCTCGAAGTAATATCATTTACGCGAACAAGGAGGGACTAATTTCTCTCTTGGGTAAGAGGGTTTCTCGACTTCGATCTGCTGCAAATACTGATATCCTTAGGCTATCTCTCGCTTCATCTCATGGGCCTTTCTCTTGGCACGATCATCCTTCCACCTTCTCCATCTTTCTTCCGTAAACAGCAGATTTCCCTTTCTGAGGACAATACTCAGCGTCTCACAAAATTAGATCCTTCTGCCCCTAGACAAAACGCAAAAACCACCATCGAGCTCTTTTCATACGCCCTGGTGTGGTGGATCTTGCTGGCGCTTCTACGACATGGTTTGCAAGTTTCCCGACGAATGGTTGGTCTGGTTTGCTCTGCAATGTAATCGAGCAGACCGCTCACACTCTGCAGGCTAATTTGCCATATATCCTCTGGGTTGTCGCTTACAACACGTCATTCATCCTCGCATTTTATCTCCTAGAAATGACCTTTTTCCCTACTCGGATCTCGAAGCTGAAAGATCCTTCGGATCCCTCAGGTAAACGAATCCTCCAAGAGGACCCGACGACATCCACACCAAAGTCGGCTCCCGCTTTGCTCGAAGCCATAAACAAGAACGGGCTTGTGATCTTCCTCATTGTACGTCCTCGCGCAGTCCTTTCCCAACGTATCTCTGATCATGGTCGTCCCAGGCGAACGTTGCGACGGGTCTCATCAACCTGTCGATCCGAACCATGTACACGCCAAACGTACAAGCAATGTTCATATTGTCGGGGTATTCATTCGGTACATGCTTGTTTGCTTGGATATTCCGAGACAAGCGTATCTGGGCAATATGATACTTTGGTTCCCTTTGAATTCTCCCTCGATCCCGAAAAAAGCGCTTAGACTGAGTGAAGCGGCTCTTTGTTGATGACCTGGGTGAAGATCTCCAGAGCTGCGGCAGGTTGGAATGCAGGCTGAAAATGTATCGTTCAGGGAAAACAATGCGTGGCCCAGTGTGAGCCTCGACGTACCACTTCGTGCCCAGCATCGTAAACCCTCCTGTTTGTTGTTGGAACATCAGAGTGAAATTCATGTCAGGCATTTCGAAGCCACGTACGCAAAGGTGAAGTTGTCCACATTGGCGACGGCAGCAATCGTGGTGCCGTCCAATGTTATGTTGCTGAGGGGAGTGTCATGGAGTGTCTGGTTACCGTACCACTTCATGGCAAGTACGGAGGCGTAACCCTACGGCATTCAGTGGAGTTAGCGGAAGAGCAACGCGGGAAAGAAAACTTACACCAAGCCAGTTACAGCTGTGCGGAACAATCAATCATCAAGAATTGGAAACGTGAGTGACTACGTACTTGATATCCGCATCGCCAGCCTGGTATGAAATGCAAGTGTAAGTAAGAAATCTAAGGGTGTAACTTATGGGTTCGCCATACCCAAATCAGTGTCCTCAGTCCAGAGTTCACCAACACGGAGAGCTCAGGAAGCCACGTTCGCGCATCCTGGGAGGCAACACGCGTCAATGTTCGAATACGCTACCAAACATCTAGAGCTTAAACGTACATCCCCAGTCTTGAGAAACAGACTGGCAGGAGCATCGGGACATTCTCCATACGCAGATTCAGCGCCAATCTTTCTCATGACTTCTGGATTATTCAGGTAATTCACATAATATTCCGGGGGGAAAGATGCTGGAGAGTTCTGTCGGAGATCGTCCGAGTCTCTGTCTCCGACTGCAGGAACAAAAACATTCTGGACCTATCGGGCGAGAAAGACCGACATGCAGTGATCCATACAAAGGCAATAACGAAAGCCACACGTACACAGTAATTGTCCGCCTGACGACAGATATCATTAGATTCAGTCGAGTTGCCAGCATCATAGCAGTCTTGTTCTTGTGCAACGCATCCGTTGGGACCGTAGAGGTCCACGGATATGTTCTTCAACACATCATCAGGTTGAAGTTGACCATATCCCGGGGCATAGGTTGCGAATTTATAATAGGCGATGTTCTGGATCAAAGGATCGTACCAACCACTGCAGTAAAAGGACACTGAGCTACTCGGCAGTCAACGACTCGGATGTCGCTTACTTGTTGATCATAAGGGCACTGACGACGACAGGTTCACCTTGGATGGCACCGCTAGCAATCAAACCGTTCTGTTCATCAAAGTATGTCACGAAGCTGGGACCGTAGTGTCCACCATAACTCTCCGTCGCAAAGATGAACCTAGTTGTATGCTCTGAGATCACGTTCCGGGCGGAGGCACAACAGACACGTACTCGCGACTCGCGTACTTTGAGAAGACCTGACTCTCGAAAAGTACTTGGAACGCTTTCCACACGAAAGGTGCGGCTGCTTGCGTGCTACTGACCGTGTCCGTTCCATAAGAGAATCCGGTACCGATGGGTTGGTCAATATAGATCACTGGACCGTGAAGATCAGGCGCCTGTCGACGTAAATCTCTGAACTACGCACTATTGCTCACGTTGTTCCAACTGCGTCTCCTATTCAGATATCACCCGCTTCTGACGGAATGGAATTCTTACCTGTATGGATTGAGGTACGTAGAGTTTCCGTCTGCGTTCACCATGCACGGCCCGTTCTCTGCAGATTGGACGTCCGTTTGTTTGACAGTGCATCTATCGTCCGAGTCACAGAGCAGCCTGACCTTGGAAGAGACCGACCATGGATGAACATCCAGGGCCACCATTCAGCCTTTCATGTGAAAGATCAAATCAGCCTCCACCCTGACGTTGGTATATTCGTGACATGCTCACCAAAGCGTGAATGGCGCCGTCTCGGGCGAGTTGCGCGCTTCGAAGAACCAGAACCACTAGTGTTCAGCGTCAGCGCTTGGCTCAACCTCTGGAGACCACGTAGCGGATTCCCATACTGACCATGGACATGTTTGTTCCAACATCAATGTAGCCAGAATACTGGTTAACCCCCGGCGTCGTCTCGCAAACCCCCGAATTAGTGACATAGCGCAGGTTCGTGTCAGTATGAATTTGGGAACGAAACACAGCCTGTCGCGCGGTGGGAATTTCAAGTTCGTCTGTACCTCTGCCGCGAACGGACGCGGCATGAACATGCTTGAAGACTGCCGCTGCGAGGAGTGTAGTAGCTAAGGAAATAACTGGGAGAGGCTGGAGGTGCATATTCTCTAGCCGTGGCAGAATGCACCTAACGCACAGGGGAGAAGTTAGAACTAAACTAGTACAGCATGGGAGCTTTAGCCGACGTGGGCCTCAGGATCACTTGCCTGAGAAATCCGCGTGAAATTACTGGAGTGGTGCACTCAGTTACTGAATACATAGTTCAAGTTTGCTAGTCTGGTGACCGACACTGATCTATGAAGCAAGCCCGTCTATACACGATTGGAACCAGTCAGTCGAGTGAAACGAGCGCATGGACCGAACACTGAGTGTTGTAAAAGGAAAAGAACTACTAGTACGTAGTAAATACTTCCGAGTCGGCCGGGTATCACATATGTGTACTGTTCATTGCAGGTATATCGCCGCGGATATCGCACACACTGGCAGTAAACGGAATAGCATGGTTCGCAGATCTCCACTATAGTGATCCATAGAAAGCTGTTGATCACAAAGTAACGCCAATTGATGCCTTGCATTGATTCAAGGCCCTGATTTCACGCAACGTTGATGATAAAAAGCATGATCCTATCCCGCTCGAAGCAGTCCGACAGCGAGTAAGTCATAGGATAAAACGGACCCACATAGCTTATGGTGACTGTCACATTTCACTTGCAAAAAGGCTTCAAAATCTGCGCAACTTGTATGTGATGACCACTGTTGGCGGCAAACACTTGCCCTCAATCTCTTTCGCAACGGTGTATCGGTACTCTCAGCGTGGTGGCCACTTCATCCTCCAGCGACTTTCTCCGAGTTCTGTACGTCCAAGCCCAGAATGAGCTGTATGCAGGAAATTACCCGACAGCTCGCCGATTCTTCGCCGAGGTTGTGGAGCATTGTAGTGCTTGTGGTGAACTTGAAACCAAAGCATTCTGCGTGAGAGCGCTTGGAGAAGCGGAGCTACTCTTGGGTCGAAAAACGGATTCAGATAGGTATTTCGCCCAAACCACGGAATTGTTCAAGGAAGCGGGGGCACCACCAGAGTTGTTGGGTGTATGCGAGCCAATGTTGAAACTTAACGATGACAAGTTTCCGGTGTGGAAAAGGTTCGTGCAGGCGCTTACAGATAATACGGACTCGGACTGTTTCGATACACTGATTAAGGACAGCGCCTACCAATTACCAATATTGCTTGTACACGTTCTACCGTATCATTCACATCAAGTTGGAGGTGAGATGGCACGCTTCATCGAGCTGACGAGCACTTTCAAGAATACCAGATACGCATTTTTGAGGCCTTTGGACTTACACGACACGACTGAGTTCATCACAAAGCGATGAGCGTCGATTCCAACCTTGTCTTGGAACATTTTGAGTCGTTCGAGCCCCTATCCATCACCGGTCTCACTGGCGATGCATCACCGCCGGCGTCGTCGCCGTAGCCGGTGCGGACGTCCCGTCTGTTCTGGTGTCCGAGTCGCTGTAAGATGGCGGAGGGCTGCCAAATCATGCGCACACAAAGTACAAGCATTGGTCATATTGATGGGATAGTTGCGCAGTAAAGAAATTGTTTGCGTGGATATTCCGCGGCCCGCCGATCCCTTTACCCCGCGCCTAGCTCTTACACTGAGTGGAGAGGCTCTTTGTTGATGACTTGGGTGAAAATCTCCAGAGCAGCGGCAGGTTGGAAAGCAGGCTGAAGATGTGCCCTTCAGCAAGACCATGCCTGATTTAATGCAAGCTTCCACGTACCACTTCGTGCCCAGCAGCATAGACCCTCCTGTTTCGAGTCTGAAGGTGAGACTGGACCCATGTTGAGTGGTCAAAGGTACGTACGCAAAGGTGAAGTTGTCCACGTTGGCGACCGCGGCGGTTGTTGTGCCGTCGAGTGTGATGTTGCTGAGAGGCGTGTTATGGAGCGTCTCGTTACCGTACCAATCCATGGCAAGAACGGAGGCGTAACCCTACAGAGAATTCAGTGGCTGATGGAAGAATCGCGCCGCTGAAGCAAACTTACGCCAAGCCAGTTACAGCTGTTTGGTTGATTCGATTGTCAGGAGAAGGGCCCCCAAGAAATGGAAACCGAACACGCACTTAATGTCCGCGTCGCCAGCCTGGCGTGGGATATGAATTAGTTAAAAAACAGCTAAGCGGTCTGTCGGTTCGCCATACCCAAATCAGCGCCTTGAGCCCAGAGTTCACCAATGCGGAGAGCTCGGGAAGCCACGTTCGTGCGTCCTACAAAGTAATTGTGCATCAATATTCGGATGCACTATTAGGGGACCAGTGGGGACTTCAGACATACATCCCCAGTCTTGACAAACAGGTTGTAGGGAGCATTGGGACATTCTTTATAAGTGGATTCGGCGCCAATTATGCTCATGACTTCCGAATTATGCAGGTAATCCACGTAGTATTCCGGGGGGAACAATGCTGAAGAGTTCTGTCTGAGATCATCTGGATCTCGGTTGCCGATGGCAGGAACGAAGACATTGTCGATCTGCCAGACCAAAAGAACTGACATGCGTGATCCATGCGCTAGCAACAACGAACTTTGACGTACACAGTATTTGTCCGCCTTACGACAGATCCTGTTAGATTTAGTGGAGTTGCCTGCATCGTAACAGTTCTGCTCCTGCACGACACATCCGTCGGGACCGTACAGGGCCTCGGATATGTTCCTCAACACATCATCGGGTTGAAGTTGACCGTATCCAGGGGCGTAGGTTGCGAAGTTGTAGTAGGCAATGTTCTGGATCAAAGGGTCGTACCAACCACTGCAGTAAAGAATATCAAGCTGCTTGGCATGGGAAGCGGCAAGGATGTTACTGACTTGTTGATCATGAGGGCACTGACGACAATAGGTTCGCCTTGGATGGCGCCGCTGGCGGTCAATGCGTTCTGTTCATCAAAGTATGTCACGAAGCTGGGACCATAGTGACCGCCATAACTCTCTGTCGCAAAAATGAATCTAGCCAGGTGGTTTGAGTATGACATTCCTAGGCGGAGGAAGCGCCCCAGACACGTACTCGCGACTCGCATACTTTGAGAAGACCTGGCTCTCGAAAAGCACTTGGAAGGCCTTCCACACAAAAGGCGCGGCGGCCTGCGTGCTATTGACCGTGTCCGTTCCATAAGAGAATCCGGTGCCGATGGGTTGGTCAATGTAAATCACTAGAACCATCAAGATGAGATACTTCCGATAGGTGCAAAGCTGTGAACTACGCACTATTGCTCACGTTGTTCCAACTGTGTTTCTTATTCAGATATCACCCGCTTCTGATGGAGTAAAATCCCTACCTGTATGGGTTGAGGTATGTAGAATTTCCATCTTCGTTCACATGACACGGTCCGTTTTCTACAGATTGAAGGCTCAGTACATCTCTTTCTCTCATCACAAAGCGGCCACCTTGGAAGAGACCAATCATGGAGGAGCATCCCGGGCCACCATTCAACCTTTCATGTAAAAGATCAATTCAGCCTCGACCTGATGTTGGCATATTCGTGAATCTTCACCAAAGCGTGAATGGCGCCGTCTCGGGCGAGTTGCGTGCCTCGAAGAACCAGAACCACTAGTGTGCAGTGTCAGCGCTTGGTCCAATTTCCAGACCATACGGCGAATATTCCCGTACTGACCATCGACATGTTCGTCCCAACATCAATGTAACCAGAATACTGGTTCACGCCCGGCGTCGTCTCACAGATTCCGGAATTAGCGACATAGCGCAGGTTTGTCTCAGTTTGCATCTGAGAACGAAACACCAGATGTCGCGACGTTGAGATTTCATCCGTACCACGAGCTGATGCGGGCTGAACGTGCAAGGTTCCCGCTGCAAGAAGCGCAGCGACTGAGGAGATGACGCGGAGAGGAGACTGGAGGAGCATCTATACTGGCAGAATGCACCCAAAAGTACCAAGATGGAGAGGAGAACCTCTTATATGCACGCGCCTTATACATAGTTGCACTGTTATCTTGGCACCGGGCCCCGATGTCATCCGGTATCAGCTGGTACCCGCACCAGGATCAAGCAGAGGCTGCTTGAAAGTAAACCCACCCACGGATCCGCATGGTAGTCCTGCGGTAAAAAGGGGAAGCGCGTTGTGCGATTGATTCGGTGATCAGCCATGCGAGAAACATCATAAAAATACTGCATACAGCGTCACCTGCCCGATTCGATTGAAAAGACATTCCTCAGCATTCTTGCCTTTGCTACCCCGGTAGCGAACACACGGAAAGGAATTTCAGCGAAGTGCGGGCCATCTGGGTGAAGCGTACGTTTCATGGAGATTCAAATTGGGCGCGAGAGAATCAGCTGAGCAGTGTAGCTCCGAGTCTCACGCTGCGAATCACAGAAAGGTTCACACCGATCCAAATGGCACTTCTACTTACCAAGTGCAAAACTCCGAGTCTCAACTGCGTTGCGACCGCTGCCAGTCAAGTGAGACGAACCGGGGAATGTAGGCAGAACAATCATCAAGTCACTGGCAGTATTTGTGAGGCCAGCCAAGTATCACTTGTGGTAAAAATCAAACAAAACTTGAAGGTCTCCGCAAAAGGTACTATTCAAGTTTGCGTAGAAATAATCGCGCAGGATGGTCACACCGAAACATGGATCTTGAACGTCTTTCCGAGGAATCGTAAGCTTGTTTGTCTTGGGAGCAACTTCGCCATCTCGGACAAGCTCACGACGTCGGATCGGTTTCCCTGGAAACAGTATACGAGGACAATACTGAGTGTTTGACAGGCGGTTTCCATGTTCGGAATTGGTGGACAAGCGGTGCGGACGCCACCCAGAAACAATGAATGTAGTGAGTTCGTCCCCCTTACTATGGCGAGGTTCAAAAGCTGACTAGACGAGTAGCCCCACCACAAGGAGAAAATGCTATTCTTCAACACCGCAAACCTTTGTGAGCCCACTCGATGAACTTCGGTCCGTCGCCACTGGCAAGGTATAGATTCTAGCAGTCACCAATGCTTCACGGGAAAGTAATGACGATCGTTTGCAGCGAGAGAGCGTTCGTGCTAACGGAAAGCCTGAAGTCATCATCGGCAGACTGAAAGAGAAGTTTCTCAATGGTGCCAATGCCCGGGTATGTATCCCTCCCGTAATTGTCACACACGAGTTGTACTCACAGGGTTGGACCCCAGCAATCGCGGACAAACCCTTACCTCGTCCGCATTAGATGAGTAAGAATCCAAAATGACTGCGCTATCTCTTTCACATCGTTTAACAATCGACACACCCATTGTGCTCAAGTCGAAGGCGGTTTCCAATGAACAAGTTGCTGGACCGTCGAACTTGAGTCACCAAATCGGTTCCTCCTCCAGACAATGATTTCTGTTTTTACCACTCAGTTCTTCTCTTGCAGAGCCCATACCGCTAACGACGCATGTGCCAACGTCGGTCATGGTGCCAACCTCCTCGGAAGTGAACAACGAATCGCGAGGTTTACAAGTTGATCCGCAAGTGCACGCAAATGGCAGAGACGAAC
The DNA here is from genome assembly GCA_038091155.1 of Harrya chromipes. Classification (NCBI taxonomy): domain Eukaryota; kingdom Fungi; phylum Basidiomycota; class Agaricomycetes; order Boletales; family Boletaceae; genus Harrya; species Harrya chromipes. Next base: position 24,974 of record JBBPNX010000091.1, read on the forward strand.
CGGAACCTGGAGGTGGAAGCGGACAAATTACGTCTGCTCCTCGACAATGCCCTGAAGATGCAAATAAAATGGATACCGTTCCAGTGCGAACTCTCCTCAGCGAGAGAACACCTTGGGGCGATTTACACGTCCGAGCTGAAAGACCATCCTGAGCTATGGGACGGCCCGGCCAATATGCCGAAAGGAACGCAAAGCCCGAATGAAGGATTTAAAGGCGAAACGACGCGAAAGGGGCATAGGGCATTGGCAGGAGGCATTGGCTGCGTGTCATCAGGTTGGGATCGAGGGGCCGAAGCTGGAGGAATATGTGTGCGTGTGCGCCGGCTTTGGAATGGTCTTCATACTGACGCTCATCTTTTTCTTCGGTAGGTCGGATCCAGAGCTCCTACCAAGTCTGAATATGACACCGGCAAAAAGCGTTACTGGAGGCGATACTAACCAGAACAAGGAGGTCGTTGGTGCGCAAGACAGCCTTCCCACAATGCCTGGGGCCAGTGGAAGCGGCACGAGAGCGTGCAGGGAGGCCAGGGCTGGCGTCACTTCAGCAGTGGACGGACGTGCTGATGCTGACGAGGGGCAAAGGGCGCCCCGCGAACGGCCGTCGCAGAACCGAAAGGGCCAGAGCCAATACAAGGAGGGCGGCGAACGTGGAAGTGGATGTAGACGCCGATACCGGTGATTCAGGAGGTGACCCAGGGATCTGCACGGGTAAATCTGTAGGTACTGGAGGTCCAACCCGTACCCCGACCCGTGCCAACCCGTACCCGTGAACCCGCGGGTGGATGCGGGCGAGCAAGGACGAGCAGGGCGACACTCGCGTGCAAACACGAAACAGGAACGCATCGTCGCGTTCCCGTTCGTGTTTGCACAGCGAACTGATGGCGAGTGTTCACATGCACACAAATAAATAAGAACGCGTTGTCGCGTTCCTGTTTGTGTGTGCACGTGAGGGCGGTGGGAAGGTGGTGGGGGACAGCGAGGTGACGGCGGCACTTTGCACTGAAAATTCCCATGGGTAGAGACCCCGCGAGTCACGGGCACACGGGTTCATCAAAAGCTAACCCGTACCGTGCAGAATCTGCAGATCTCTCCTGGTCCCAGCGCCCGCGAACCAGCGTAGCAAAAATGGGAAGGGGAAGGGAAGCAGTAAGAGAAGAAGGGCGGCAGACGATGACGCTGATGAGGCTTATGGTGAGGCCAAACGTCCCAAGAAACACGTCCATTCGTAAGTTGCTGGTCATCCCACATAAATTAGACATTAGACATTATATCCCTTCCTGTACAAACCCAGTCATCGTCCTTGATCTATTGTCTCTCGATTTACTGGTCGTCCCCACATTCTATATTGGCTATGCAAGTTGCGTAAGAGATGATTGAGCCAGGGGAGCTCGCCACAGCGTTAGGATAGTATCGAAGTGTCAATGCACACGAACGATGGAACGCAGTCCCGCAATCTATCCATTATTGCTCACGAACGTCGGTTCATTCATCGATATTGATCAGCGTTGCTCATGCACTGTAGATGTCGCCATCCTGGATTATGCCTTCTTCCGTGGCCTTTATTTCTATAATGTGGCTCAACCTTGGATCTAGCGCCAAGAAAAATAAACATACGAAGCGCAAGATGCAACGAATGGAAGCGGGAACGGGCAAAGTTGCCTATACACAGATTTCATAGTCACGTAGTTCACATCTGAGAGGTAAGTTACTCACCCATTGCGACCCACAGCCTCGGATGCCCAGTCCTTCTCCATACTCCGTGCACCTCCCCCTCTGCATCTAAACCCCATACTTTCCCCACCTTGGCTGCAACATCGAGTCCACAGACTTCCCCTATAGAGGAACGTATGTCTCCATAACTTCATCGCGTCCAAAAAGCCAGATTTGTCAACCATCATGGTTTTCCGAGCCAAGATGAGAAAGTAATCTACCAGTAGGAAGGATACAGCTCACCCTGTTGCAAATATGACAACATCGCCTTCGAGCACGGTTTCATCATCAAGTTCGACGCCTTCCTCCGTGAATCTGCGGACAGAAGGACTGTTTTTCACCTTGATAGAACCGTTGATGATCTCCCTGCAAGTACCGGTGTCTGCGTGATTATGAGATTTTGTCCGATCAAGAAGCCAGAAGAGACGCGGATCCTGACCAATGTACGGTCCCCTACCCTTGTCGAAGAGTAGTGGCTGCCACCCCCCTCCGTCTGGGCCAAGCGAAGTCCGAAATCCAACTCGTGCCAAGTTGTCAAGGATCTCCCTATTTCTCAAGGTCAGCCATATGAAGACACAACGAAAACGGCGTCACATACTTGTCTATTCCATTCGCCGTATGTGCCGTGGCAGCTTTCCACATACACTTTTGGGTTGGATAGGGTAACGCTAAGCTAAGGATGTCTGCGAAGTCAATCGGAAAATGCTCATTATACGTCTCTGGAGTTTGCGCGCGAGAAAGAGGCAATTGATTGATAAGACAATATCCATGACAAACAGGGGCGTTGCCTTACCTCCAAGAGATTTTTCGAGTGCATCTCTGGACAGGACATAGGTGGGTGAACGCTGAATCCTGCGCTTTTTAGCAAGAAGTCGTTAAAGTGGCTAGCGACGCGCACATTGTAACATCGCATCCTTGACGACACAGAACGTGTGCTATGTCATGCGCTGTGCAAATTTTAACATCCATGCAAAGTTAACCGGGATTGATGCAGCAAACCTGAAGTTCCGGAACCAACAATGATCACCTTCTTCCCTTGATATTCCTCGGCAGAAGTAAACTGCATAGAATGCAGAACAGTACCATGGTATGATTTCTGACCATGAAAATATTGTCCCGACCATGAAGCTGGGCGAATGATGACAACCCACCTTTCCTGGGACATCAGGCATCTTGGGAAGCCCACCACCCCAACCAGTCGCAAAAACAAGATGGTTGACTGTCATCATTCTCGTGTTCCCATCTTTATTGATCGAAACCTGCCACGTTTTTTTCTCCGGGCTGAAGCTTGTACTAGTTATCGAGGACGAAAGCCAAATATTAAGATCAAGAGCCCTTGCATAGGATTCGAGCCAATCACCCAGCTATGGATAATGAGAAGGAATGCGTGTGAAAGTAAACTGAAGGTGGTACCTTCGATGCAGGGCAAAAGACAGGGAATGTCTTTGGATAACTGTTCAGGTTGAACCACAAGGTAAATATTTGATCAAGATTGATATACGATATCTGCTCACTCTAGGTATGGCATTTGATTAAACCCTGTATTGATCATCATGTAAGTCTCGGATGGCGCATACATCCAACAGATCGACTTACAAATAGAATTTTGGAGCCATAGGGTGTTGTATAGTTTCCTCCACTAATAAAGGTTAGTTGGCATGTCTAGCTGAATACATCGCCGAACATACATTGTCGCCGACCCGTTGGTTTCTCTCGACAACGAGGGTAGGGACACCAAGATACGTCAACCTCGCTGCCATCTGGAGTCCGCTGTGACCGGCGCCTATGACAAGGACTGTAGGATCGCCATCCTCAAAGTTTATCTCGCGTCGGCGACAGTCTTGCCAGTTATCATGGTTCGTTAGGCGTGCCCGAAGAGCGCCAATCTAAAGGAGACGTCATGGCATCGGGACATGTCTGCACAACCGTGACTCACTTTCTCCGGGTATGCTTTGAGGCCGCCGAGGCAGGTGAACAGGGACCATGCTTTCCAGGCGCCGCTCGATGCAGGAATCAAGAAGGCGACCGCGGTACCTTTCCCGTGGGTTGTTTCGAAGTCGAAACAGAATCGGATAAACATGAGGTTAGGAAGAGGTTTGGTGACCGCTGGGCCACGTATCGCGTCCTCGAGAAGATGGAACGCCGACAGGCCCGTGACTGCGAGACGAGCGTCCAACATGCGCCGGATGGCTGGATGGCCGCGGATAGTCCGAAAACCCCAAGTGAGAGTCAATATATCTTTCCAAAAGCCCTGTTCGTGAAAGAGAGACAGCAGTGGCTCGAGGTCGCATTTCAAAGCACCGGCCTCGAATGCGGAAAGCCATTTGTTGGCTTCTTCCAGTGGAGTCTGTGTATCGACGGAAGATTCATCCACGCTGAGCTGCTGGAGGGTTGGACAGTCGAAGGGGACCGTGTTCAGCGAGGTCATATGTCACTAGATGCGAGGATGATCGAGCGCCGGAAGTCGAGTCAGTCGATTCAGGGGAAACAACTTGAAAATCGCGTAAGTTACATAGCTTGTATAGCATTTCTAAGGCCACCGTTGCCCCGCATGCTGAGAACACGGGCTTGCAGCCGGTGATATTGGTGCTTGACCAACATAGCATGTCAGAAGAACGGCCACGCTGTTGCCAGTGAAGACTGGGACGGAGGTGTTGGCAAGTACTGTTGGGACACTTGAACTACTATAGTACTCCCAGCGCGTGATCCGATTCCCAATTTGGTACAATTTGGTACAAGATCGCAATTGCAAAAGATTTGACTCCACCCTCAAACTTACATCGAGAATAACATCGAGAATGATGGGGACAGTCACTATCTTCGCACTAGTGGGTTGTCTCTTGATCGTCTCCGAGCGCGTTGGTCATTTGAGGCGAACGTCATGACAGGCCAGCTGGTAGACCTGGCGATCCAGACAATGTACACACAAAATACCCAGACGATCCTCATATTCAGGGACATATTTGTTTACTCGCGTTGCGACAGGCGCAGTATCTGGAGAATGTAGTAGTTTGGCTCTCTTTGGGGGTAAATCTTCACCCATGGCCCTGCACAGCCCTTAGACGCTATGAAGAGGCTCTTTATTGATGACCTGCGTGAAGATCGCCAGAGCTGCCGCAGGTTGGTACGCAGACTGAGAGGTGGCGTTCAGTACAACACATGCCTACGTTAACATGAATTCTCAACGTACCACTGCATGCCCAGCAGCATAGACCCTCCTGGTTTAAAGTCAGTGGAAATTCATGTCGAGTAAACAGTGAGCCACGCACGCAAAGGTAAAGTTATCCACGTTGGCGACGGCGGCTATCGTCGTGCCTTCGAGCGTAATGTTCGTGAGGGGCATGTTGTGGAGAGTCACACTGCCATACCAGTCCATCGCAAGTACAAAGTCGTAACCCTGTGGAGGATTCAGTGATTGTCAAAAGAGCGCAATTGGAAACAAAACTTACACCGAGCCAGTTGCAGCTGTGTGAAACAGTCAATCGTCAGGAGCGTACTTTCCAAAAAAAAAGGGTGCGGCCACCTACATGATGTCCCTGTCGCCCGCCTGGTATGATGTACGGTTCCAGTAGTAAATAAAAGCCAAGAGATCTGACATTCAGGTCCACGTACCCAAATCAATGTCTTGAGTCCAGAATTCACCAACGCGGAGAGTTTAGGAAGCGACGTTCTTGACCGCTACGAAATAATACGGGTTAATTGTCACACTATCGGCTGTGAGCCACTGAGCGTGTTAGACGTACATCCCCAGTGGTGACAAATAGATCATAGGATGTCCTGGCACATTCCCTATAAGTAGATTCAGCGCCAATCTTGCTCATGACTTCCGGATTTTGAAGGTAATCCACATAGTATTCCGGTGGGAACGATGGGGGATAGTCCTGCAGGAGATCATACGGATCCCGGGCACCGATTGCGGGAATGAGGACATTTTGCATCTGTGGGACCAAAAAGGTTGACATGGAGTGACCCATACATAAGCATGGCGAACGCCCAACGTACACAGTAAACGTCCGCCCGACTGCAGATATCATTGGACTTGGTGGAGTTTCCGTAATCATCGCAGGCATGCTCTTGTGAAACACATCCATTGGCACCGTAGAGGCCCCGGTCCCATATGTCATTCAATACGTTGTCGGGCTGGAGTTGACCATATCCAGGTGCGTTTCTGGCGAACTTGTAGTAGGCGATGTTCTGGAGCATGTTATCGAATAGGCCACTGTAGCGAAGATCACTGAGCTACTGTGCGCGTGGGATAGCTCGATATTACCAACTTATTAATCATGAGAGCACTGATGACGATAGGTTCGCCTTGGATGGCACATTTAGCGATCAACGCATTCTGTTCATCAAAGTATGTCACGAAGCTGGGACCATAGTGACCACCGTAGCTCTCTGTCGCAAGGATGAACCTAGTTATATGCTCTGAGTATCACGTTCCGAGGGGCGGTACAACAGACACGTACTCGCGACTCGCGTACTTTGAGAGGATCTGACTCTCGAAAAGCACTTGGAACGCTTTCCACACGAAAGGTGCGGCTGCTTGGGTGCTATTGACCGTGTCCGTTCCATAAGAGAATCCGGTACCGATGGGTTGGTCAATATAGATCACTGGACCGTGAAGATCAGGCACGCCTGTCGACGTAAATCTCTTAACTACGCACTATTGCTCATGTTGTTCCAACTGTATTTCCTATTCAGACATCGCCCACTTCTGAGGAATGTAATTCTTACCTGTAAGGGTTGAGATACGTTGAGTTCCCATCCGGCTTCACCCTACACGGCCCGTTCTCTGCAGATCGACCAACAATTAATTTGGTACAACTCTTGTCACAAAGTGACTAACCTTGGAAGATACCAATCATGGAGGAGCATCCAGGACCGCCATTCAACCTTTCGCGTGAACGATTAATACTAGCAAGAATCCATGCCGATGTTGGCATATCCAGTGACACTCTCACCAAAGTGTGAATGGCGCTGTCTCTGGCGAGTTGCGTGCTTCGAAGAACCAGAACCACTATCATACCAAAACAAAGTGTTCGGCGTCAGCGTCTGCCCGATCTCCAAGGACCATATATGAGGATATTCCCGTGCTGACCATCGACATATTGGTCCCAACATCAATGTAACCGGAATATTGGTTCACTCCCGGCGTCGTCTCACAGATCCCTGAATTGACGACATAGCGCAGGTTCATGTCATGAATTTGGGAACGAAACACGAGCCGTTCCGGCGGGAATATTTTACCTACGCCCCTGCCTTGAACGGACGCGTGAACGTACGAGGCCGCCATTACGAGGAGCGCTGCGGTGGAGGAAATGACTGGGAGGTACATCTGTGCTAGCAGGAAGAACCTCAAAGTGTCAGCTTGAAGATGGAGAGAAGAGTTTCAATTGTCAGTATGCGAGCGTTTTATACCGGAGGCATTGGCCACAAGTGATAATACTAGATCTGAGAAGTCTGCAATTGATTTGGAGATTAGCAATACGCGCATAACAAAGACCGCAGAGTCTCACCTGCTCAAGAAATCGTCCACGGACATGCTCACGTGTGCTGCCACAGACGCGAGAACGCGAACCGTATCCGAATGACGGTGGTGGCAGTTGACTTACCCGAAGGACTCAACATGCGATACTTGCGGATTTAGCGAAAGTGTGTCACATATGCGACTCAGATCTCAGACTCCATTTCGAGATCATACTGCCAGCAGTGCGAGATATCCGAGTAGCAATATATAATATGAATATGGCGCAAGCCGCCTTCCTGCTCGAGAAGTGCTCGTTGAACATGCTCGCATGTGCCATAGATTGAATATTCCAATAGCCTGGCCAAGCGGACATGTTCACGAAGGTCGCGCAGCGGACGTCGGGTAGTAGGAATCGTGCCGCGGCCGATGATCAAACGCCGTTTCACGTCCATAGTACTGTAGCTAGTTGGCGAAAACGGGAACGGACGATTTGATGGGTGTTTAGGACATGGTTCCCTTAGCCTGAGTTTGAAATTTGGCGAACGCAACCACCTCCGTCACAACTGCGAGTCAAGGGAAACAAACACTGGCAAAGGGTATCATGATAGACGGAAAAAACCGTCACTGTAGTACTAGGCCGGGTACTATCACACGTAAAATCTAAACTTCAAGAACAAGAATATCCCAATGAACACCACCAAACTCGAAACGATCATTTCACCAAAGTCTCCCCAAAAGGTATTCACACTGAAATAGCCACGCAGAGGTGGTTGCACCGAAACCCTGATCTTGCGCGTCTTGCCGACCGAATCGCCACCAACGACCACAAAGAGCGTCTGCCGAGCGGGATCGTAGCCGTACTTGTCCTGCGGAGCGAGTCCCTCAACGATGAGCTGACGTCCGTGATAGATCAACGATGGCATATAGATTTCGGTCTCGCGCGATCTGCTTTCTTCAGAAAACCTCCATTCAAAGGTAAACTCGCCGGTATTCATCTCGTATTCGAATCTTGTAGGTATCCCTGCAGTCTTAGCTGGGTATGGACGCACGATGGAGGGCAGTATACGACCTCCATTATCAAGCGTGAAAGATTTTTGATCCAACTCGAGAAGCGAGGCCGGAAGTGCACGTTGACCACTAAACCACGAGAAGTTCTCGCCGTTCCAATCGTCACCATGCATGTCTGTGTTGCTTGGGTTATAGTTCCACAACCTTATGGGGAGGGAGGTAAGGCCGCAAAACGGTCACATTAGGATACAGTGTACGCACGTGAAGCTGGCGAGTGACCGCTCTAGCGCGGTCATCATAGCGTCCATCATCCGGTATTGCCACGTCCAGTTTTCCAACGTAAGCGCTTCCTTTTCGCTAGTAGCAATAAGTTCAACCAACAAGTACTAGGTTTCAAAGAAAACATACTTCATATCCATGGGTATTCCGCACTCGCCAATGATAATAGGCATCTCGCCCAATACTTTGTGTCCTGTGTCGATGATGTTTCGTATTTGCAGAGAGTAGTTATCTCGAGCGCCTTTCTGACCCCAATAAAACGCATTCAAGGGAAACATTCCCTGCAGGACATATCAGTATCGTATTCGCAGCTAAGTGAACATGGAAACCTCTCACTCGCGACAATCCCTGCACATTGACAGTAAAGTCCCCAAATGCTTTCGTGAAGAGTGCATTTAGGTCATACCTGAAGACGGGTGAGGATACATATGGGTTCATTGGTCGGCTCCCTCACCAATGCGGTGTGAACACCATATTGGTAAGTTGGTTTTCCTTCGTCCATGACGTCGGACAAAACTGTACAAGGAATTCAGAGATCTTCGCGGTATCTACAACAAATCAGAATCATAGTACCTCGTTGGGAATCGGTTCCACAAAAAGCATCTTTTCCCTTGGGACGACGCTGTGAACACGCTCTGCCCAGCGCCTCAAAAATGGATAGTAAAAGTCGGTGTACCAATCGATCTGCCAATGATCGTAATGTATTTAGTATAGACTCATAATTGATGAAACGGGGACGAACCTTGCGACCCGTAGTGGGATGTTTTGCAAAGTAATTCTCTCGTAAAACGACTCCTTCACTTTTACTCTTGTCCCATCCCCAGACACCGTGCATCTCCCAGACACATTTTCCTTGTGTAGGGCCATCAAGTCTCCACGCAGAAAGTTTGTCAGAGTTCAACACATTATGAGAGGTTAGACGAGTAGGCATAGGGTATGACCGGGTCCAGTGAGAAATCAGGGTAGGGTATCCGGAGCCCAGCATAAACGATTGGAATGCGGAAGCTGGAGAGGATTAGTTTACTTGACGGGACTCAAACACGGTCACTCACGAACGTAAGACAGGTGTAGGTCTGTGTTGTAATCAAATTTATGAAGAGAAGGAAGATCTATGTATCCTCTATGTGGCTCGTTCATGATCTGCCAGTGGTCAATACTCTAATCTCGTCGCAGAACAAGGTAGCAACGTTACCTCGAATCCGAGTACTCCTTCCAAGCTGCCCAAAGTCTGGACGACCAGGGCATACATATCGAGGAAAGAATCCTGGAGGTATTGTTGAACAGATTTAACGTCTCCATTCACTGTTGTGATCTTGAGCTTCGGAGCAAAAGTATCACCCGCCCAGAAACATGTCCTAGACAGAATAAGATCCAACAAAGCAGGTATTGCAAGGATCTCACTCACGCCATGGTGGCAGCAGCAAGCTTTTGGTACCCACATGGCCAAATACCGCGCTCTGCTTCGACATGACCGCCACCTTTAACGCCCAGAAGCCATGCAGCTCCCGACTCTTCCAAAGCACCCAAATCAAATCCGATATTCTCAAGAGTCCACGCAGGTGCTCCGGAGCCACCCGAGTACCTTGACCAGACGTCCTGATGAACAACAACGAATGCAGATAGACCGTATTCCGGGAGTAATGACAGCAATTTGTTGACATATATTAAATATTCCACGTCATAGATACCCCTGAGATTGGTCAGTGAAATTACCGACACGTTCTCGGCAGAGACTTACGGGCCAGCGTGCTCCACCGCCTCCCATGTGATAAGAAAACGGACTAGAGGCTCCGATGTTGGATTTGACAAATCCTGAAACAGTGGAGGACTTACTGAAGGATAATCCCCATCTTCTCAAACGGGCAAAGTGCTGAGGCGCCTCTTCAAGGGGAAACGGTCGACCAACAAATGTGACCGAGGAGTGGTTTGCAGGAAACGTGTCGTGGTCGTGGTCAACCGGGCTGTCCATCGTGCGATCTTGAGCACGATGTGGCTATGATTAAGACGAGTGGGACTACACGTACATTTTACTGGAGCCAGACACGTTGACACCACGAAGGCTACAGACGCGTCCATGGGCGTCAACAAAATGACGGCCTCGTCGCTCAATTTTTCCACCTGTACCTGCCGGTGACCAGTCATGAGCATATGTCGTTTCTGATCCAGGTGAGTAGTTTGGCGCGTAGGAAGGATGAACCTGAGTCTTCGTCAGTGGAAAGAACTCTATGAGATGGACGAGATCACCCTTCCAGTGACAGACGTCGATGTGTTAGGGCTTGCATTCCCATCTATCGGGCCGTCAAGCAAAACGAAAGATGTTTCTGAATCCGAGCGACTGTTCATGGACGTTTTCAGCACGCAGTTGTTTGCTGCAAATTCCAAAGAGGGAAGCGGTTGTTTGGCAAAGGCTTTAGATCCAAACAACTACAATAGACTGGTGAACGTTTGAACCCTAAAAGTGGCAATCCGCTGGAGACACGGGCACACTGACTCGGACCACCTCTCTCGTAACACTTTACAATCCTGTATCTTACGCCCTGCCTCACCTCCCTATGCACCGTCTTGGTTATACTAAGATAAATCAAGTCCGAGTCGATTATCAATGCTGGTCGGCGGCGAAGGGTCACTGATATTCTTTTTTTTCTAAATTAGCGAGCGATACTAGTACATAAAAGTACAGGAGGACACACTATTCTACTGTTGTATCTCTGGAGAGTTAACTAGTCCAATAGAAACTCGCTTACCGATCGATGCAACAAGGACGGCGAGCGGTGGTGATGAGTAAAAGAAGATGTTATAGTTGCGTGCCCGTGATGGTTTCGTTTTCTGACCTTGCAACCTTTGAGTCCATTTGTAGCTCTCTGTTTGTGAAATAGCGACTTTGTAGAACCTTGGATGTGAGGTAACCTGCTACAGCAGGCAGCGACAGGATAGCAAAACACTCTTGAAGAAGTACGAAAAGAACGGGACGTACTATGTATACACGACAATGCACGTATAATTATGCCGTTGAGTTGTCGCCAGTCGTCAGTTCTCCCTGTCTACTTTGCCCTGTCTCTCCCCATCTCATCATGTCCACCCCTGCCCTCGTCTATGCTATCGCAATGACACCGTGACGGTAACGCGACGACGCGACATCGTGCGTCGTGTTGTCGCGCGCCACCGGAAGTCTACTGTCTCGCCCTCGCCCATCCATCCTCGCTTATTCCCTCCCTTGCTAACCCATCCGTGCATCCACTCTATGTGCGCATGTTGACACTTGTGCACCCCAGCTCACCTGCCCTGCATTGTCGCACGGTCACTAAACGGCCACGTTGTCGGTCGTCGCGCGGTCGTGCCGCATCTTCACGTTGTAGTGTTGTCGTACCCTCGTGCGTCACCTGCCGGTGGTGCATACACGTGCTACTCCCTAACGGCGGGCGTGAGGTTGAGCGTGCCGGGGAGGCGTGCATGTCATTTGCGTAACGAGTTGAGCAGTGCGCCATATGCTGTCACTCCCGCGGACTCGGGCCCAAACTCTGGCACGGACGACCCCCAGATTGTCCATTTCCCGGATGTTCTCGGATGGTGAGGCCATGTGGAAGGACCTGGACATGTTGATGTGGATTACAAGAGTTGAATCAAGTGATACATAACACGACAAATACTTACACGTCATGAAGAACGCCGACTGATCAGACTTTGACCGCGAAGGTGCGCGAGGGCGTTTGTAGGCATCACCGAACAACATAGCCGCCTTGTTCGGCAATCGTCTTGGCCCGCATTAACTCCCATCCCGCCGACGCCGCAGGGACATCTGATATTTGAGGGCGTCAGCTTTCGCCATGGATTTGGCAGAGAAGGCAGAGTTACTGGCTACAGCATAGGCGAGTCGAGAAATAAGTGGCGTACCTCGATTTCGACGTTGAGACTAACTCGAGGAAGACGTCAGAGGGACGAACGGAGACAGCGATCGTCCCTGACGTCCAAAGATGGACCCGGGAATACCTTTCTGCATGTTCGACACATCGGAGGAAGCACGGACGGAAAAGGATGGTATCTGGGTATCCGAGACATTCCAGAGAGGAGACCTTGATACCTAAAGGGAGATGATGGGGACTCGCTAGGTGTACAAGAAAGACGAGGTCAGGTTCGCTCCAGCATACTGTAAAGGACGGGGTGCACGGTAAGCATAAGAAGATGGCATTCGAGAAAGACCCGACGTACCTATACTCGACAAGTTTCAAACCGGCACGCATTCTCGATCAATCTTTTTCGAGCTGTGCCGCGCTCGCGTCGTGCCCGACGTGATGAACACAACGTCCCACTGGCTGGCCTTCAAGTCTGTCTTTCCGAGGGCTTCGAGATCTCGGATGGCTTTCCTCGTACCGGTGTGGTGTGGTCAACGTATTCGCCGACATGCGGCGGAATTTTGGTTGGATCTGAACCAACCAAGGTCACGAGCTACGAGCTCTTCGGTTCTCCGTGTGCGCTTGGGCTAGGGCTTGGAGGGTATTGTCGCGGAGGTACTTCTACCGGAATCCGCTGGGGTGTTGGTAACAGGAGAAACGGAAGCGGGAATTGCTCTAGTTTTGTGTAAATCTGCGCTTGCCGCCACCGTCAAAACACAGCCACAGACCCTAAGCTGGCTCTGGCTGCCATCTCGCTTGTCCCCTCTTCACCTAGGTAGGCCTCAGGGTTCGTTGTTGCATCCGCTGACCCACCACGCAGAGTGCCAGTCACTGTACCAGACTTGGATTATCAGACCGGACTACCTAAGAGACGATCCCACCACCGTGACAACTCACACCCGGCGCTCCTAGTACCATTTATGCGCCCGCATCATGGCTGCAAATACACCTGAGATCCGAGTGACTTCCATGTTCCCTCTCAACCCTCACTCTGCTGAATGGGAATGGGTCCATATCCTCACCTTCTCGGTCGACCTGCTCAAGACGATGCACTTTGCACGAAGTCCGTATAAGTGGATTCGATTTGCCACTGGAGTTGTTGTTGGTGCGCAAGGTGTTCTTTCGACCAGCCGTGACTCGCAGCACGATGCCATAGGTCACAATGACCTTCTATCTGCCTCCATTGATCTCTATTATCACATCAGTGGTGACGAGAGGGACAGGATGTATCCAGTTGACCCTTTCATGGATCGAACTGGGTTCACTTCCAGTGTTGCTACACCTCAGTGGCACCATTTCCATGATCATCTCAGAGGTCGGGATGGAAACTGTGTTTTGACAGGCAATGATATTTTCCATGCTGTGCATCTCCTGCCACATAGCAAAGGGAACGATGTGCGTATTCATCCTCTTACTTGCCTGAGTTCCTGCTCACTGTACAGCAGTATATTGAACAGTATACCCGCCATCGAAGCCGTGATCCCACAAAGAATGATGTAGTGACCAAGATTGACAATGTCCAAAATGGTATACTCCTGAATCCAACTGCTCATGCTACATTTGGTATGGATTTTGCATTCTTAATTGTGTGTCATGATTTCATCTTGTGTAACTGGCACCTGATGACTTTGATCATTAGACCCCTAACTTTGCCATGACCAGTGCCGACATCAACCTCCTGCTGTTACCAGAAGCAAAAATGTGCACAGCACACCTTTTTATTCCTGGGAAGGAGCAGCATTTTGGTGATTCTGCAGTCTCTTCAGGATCACCAGTCAACATGCCTGCCAGTGACTCTGTTAATCACCTGGACTGGCCTCCAGACATTTTATTTGATGCTGTCTATGCTAATGCCATACTTTGTCATTTTGCCACTCAGATACTGCATGATAGGCTTGAACAGTACAAAGTATCCCAGGAAGGGCAAGTTGACCAGAACATACTGGCATGGAAGGATGAACAAAATTGTCAACGTGCCAAGCGTGTTGAAAAACGTGCTGCAAGACATGAGGGTAGCAGAGGCCACTTTTATGACCTCTTGATGTTGCCATATATCATGATGCCACCAGAGAGGTTTGAGGTATTTCAGAGGGAGGCTGAGGAGAAAAGACAGGAGATAGAACAGAGCCAATTGAAGGAGAAGGTTTTGGATTGGGCAAAGGCAGTCATAGCTACAGAGAGTACATGCGATGATGACACTGGCCTAGTATGAATTTAGTATTGATGTTATATTTCACTTTTTCTTTTCACTTTGCCTTGTCCTATGTCTTCACTCCAGACTTTGTCTTTATTGCAGCATTTGCCATTTGGGTCCTGCTTACACAATTGCCCTTGACCCTCACTAATTCCACCACATTCCATGTATTGAGAATCATGGTGTTCGTCTTCAGACTTCGCTTACAGCCACCATGATCTAGACCTGATTATATCAGCTGTCTGGACCTTAGGTCCATATGACATTATCACATTACTCATCATGACTTCATAGATAAGCGTCTTTATTGCTCTTGGCTGATATCTTATCTTCTTTATCATCTTTATCTTGATGATACAATACTCATATATCTTTGGTCATTTCTTATGACTCATTCTTATCTCTCATACCCTTTTATGATAGAGACACACAACATGTGCATACATACCTTCCTGTAATTAAAGGAGAGCTCCTTCTGTACACTCTCCTTAACCCAGTCAATCAACTTGTCTTTCGATATACTCTTCAAGGCTTATCTCGATCTGCTCCTAGTGCTAGTGAGTCTCTTCTCTAGCCAATACCTTCCTATACCTTTGACATTGCTGTCGCTGGTAACCTCTCTTGGTTCCTCACCAGAGAGAGACAAGTGCAACCCTGCATTGCATTACCATGGACTTCTTGTTATGAATCGTTCATAACATTCTTTTACTTTTCGTCTTCCTTGCAATACAACAGCTAGTCTCTCATTGTTCGCACTAATTGATTACCTTTAGCAGATCACGTGACTTGCTGACTAAGCAGTCTAGCCCCGCCCATCACGTGATACGACCTAGACCCGGGTATTCCTTTACCCTATCTATGACGTCAAGCCTCGAGCCTACCTCCTGGCCTACACGTTGTCCCCTCATTCCTCCTGGTCTAGATCATCACTCTTTATGCTATTGGTTAGTTCTATTCTTGTTATCTATGACATCACTTTACCATGATACCCTACACCCTGGACTGGATTACTAATAGTGGTAGCTGTACGTATATAAGGCTTCCATGTAACCGTAGAGTACTCCAGTCCTATCAATAACTGTGATTCACCCCATAGTGCATTGGTTAGCGGCTAAGTCCAGTCTCTACCGATTTCCTTGTCCCTACGCCTATTGGTATCCAAAGGCAACACTATCATTCTTATTCTTCTTGTGGTTGGGTTGGTTGCTACTCAAAGTGCCGTTAGTCGTGTGACCCATGTACTGTGGCCATCGTATCGCAACACTTCTATGTTACTCATGGCGCTCTTGTCATATGCTGTACCCTTTGTCAAAACTGAGAACTCCAAGTTACTCCATGTATTATTAAGTAACTCTGAGGTATAAGTTCTTCAGTTGTGCAAGTCCATCTCTGGAGTACTGTTGGAGATTGCTTGGAGTAGACACATGTATCTGGACTTATCTCTTTCTATGTTTTCCTTCTTTTGGACTCACTTATTTTAGCTCCAGAGTCCCCCTTCTTATTCGAGCATAGCTCCACCCATAGGTATATATTCAAACCTCCCTTCTCTTTGCTCCTCAGTCATTTGCTACCTCCTTGGGCAGTGGCTGAGGTGAGTTATTAACTCTTGTACTTTTGTTATCTTACTTATTCTTGTAGTGGGCAACTCCTGGCCTTTACTTAGAATTAAACAGGTTATGAGCCCTGTGTTACATTTCACTTTTTCTTTTCACTTTGTCTTCATTCTTGTCTTCACTTGGACCACACCTTCATTGTAGTATAGGCCATTAGGGTCTCACTTATGCCATTGCCCTTGACCCATACTAATTCCATCACATTCCACAGACATTTTACAATAGTAATCTTGCTCTTGTCATATGCCATGCCCTTCGCATGATTACTCATCTCTTTGTCATTCTTACTTACTCCGTTGCTGCACATAGCAGTGCTTGTGAGTCATGACGAGTCATTTCCCTTTTATATGCAGATGACTCCACTGCCTGCCCTAAAGGGCCTTTATGTATATAAACCCTAGATACCCATTCATGTAACCTCAGTCTTGATCCACTCAATCTACCTGAGTTACTTGACTCCTCTTTGAGCTCGTTGTTGGATCTCCTCCTTTGACATCCCTTGTCTCCATCGTCAACTCTCTAGTCTTTGATCATCTCCTGGTTAGCAACCAGACTTCAACTCCCTTGTACCCTTCTGCTATAGGAAGGCTCCCGGTCATTGTGCAACCAACCGACGCATTGTTGTCATTCTTCAGAGGTTAACTCCTCGTCCCTCATCTCACATCTTTAGGTTGCACCCCCTTGCTCTTGTTCCAATGTGTGGGTGACTCATCGCCACTGCAGAACTCGAGAACCCTCAACTCTTCATCCTTGCAAGTCTCATACTCAGTCCTGAGTCAACAGTAGCCTGCTCACACAGCAACTGTAACACCCTGGTTGCTTCCTCTAGCCCCAGCAAACTCAAACACCATCCTCAAAACCTCCGCACATTTTTCCCACGCTACTCTGGCTCACTCTGATGCCATCCACACCTGACTCCAGGGTCCAGACTCATCTCACTAAGATGCTTAGTACTTTTGCCACCAAACATGTTGGAATCAACAAACTCTGAAGCTGGGTCTTGTCCTATCTTGACAGGCCCTTCAAACTTCCAAATCTAGAAGCTCCAAATCACCACCAAACTTCGCTGGGAGAAAGTCCCAGGAGTTGTCACTGGCACTGACCCAAATCCAATGTCAACAACAACTCCAGGCTCCTCTGGAGCAAAAACATCTCCCTCTGCTGAGGACATCCAAAAATGGACTGAACACGATGAGAAAGCGCACAGACTCATTTAGGACCACATCTCTGATGCTCTACTTCTAAAAACGCAGACACACACAACAGCAAAAACCCTATTTGATGCCATCATCTCCATCTATGAAGAGTCAAACCTTGCCTCCACATTCTACTCCTACCAGCAGCTCCTCTCCTCTGTGTGGAACAGCAACTCTGCCATCTCTGAGTACATCACGTCCATCTGAACCTTGAAAAACAAACTGGCCAGGATGAAATTCTCCATTGATTCCAAGTTTCTTGCATTGATTCTCCTCAACTCACTCTCCAAAACTCTAGAATGGAACTGTTATGCGAGTGCCAAGGACTGAGGAACTTGTCCAGGGAATGGTGACAAAGAACTGAGTCAAAGACTTGAAGAGCGTTGAAGTCAATATATGACAGGGGTCTCTAGTCCAGAGATCACACCTGAAGGAACCACAATCCAGGCAAAAGTGCGTAGAATTAGCTGGGGATCTACAATATGAGAGATAGGTATTTATACTGTCTAAGAGTCCAGTGTTACGGATTTTCCCATAGACGATTGGCTATCGGCAATGCCTCTTGAAGGTGACGGCAATGGCATGTTTTCTTTTTCTTT